>CAAKHD010011959.1:108765-133029 GCA_901007705.1 Fistularia tabacaria
CCCCCACCCGGATTAACTGCACTCTCCCTCGCTTCTTGCCCCACCCCCGTGGAACCGCCCCCCCCCCCCGCCCCGCATGCCGACTCCCCCCCTTTCCCTCCCCCCCCAGTCTGTACTGGAATCTGATAACATATCGAGACATTTTGTTTTGCACCACTGCGGCTTTGCACTGAGAAAACCATCATGCTGTTATTGCACCATATACCATTATGATACTACCTGACCTTTGGACGAAACTGTAAACAAAGAAGGAAAAAAAAAAAAATTACAACCCCTCTGCTGCTAATCTTACATGCCGCCAAATGTCAGTCTGTATTTTCGTACACTTAACACTTCAATACCTCACAGTTTACGGATGACTGTTTAATAACTAATGTTTAATGTAACAGTTCAATCTACTGCTAATTTGCACTCAGTGATTGTTGTTGTATTTTGAGTTCATGTCACCGTGGGATTGTAAGAAATGTCTTCTCGATTCCTCCAGTACATGCGGAGAAATTGACAATAAAGCTGACTTTGACTTGACTTTGACTTTGAGAGCGAGAGAGAGAGATCCTGGCGCCATTGTTGCTCTTACATTTAAGATATAATGAGAAAGAACTTCATTGATCTCCATAGGGGAAATACTTTTGTCACAACAGCGCAACAATCGCAGTGTCAATAAGTATGAATATAAATATCAATAAAAGAGACAATTAAAAGATAGAAAAATATATCTATTAAAAAAGATAGACAGCAAAATGAAGAACAACGATGGAAATAGATAACAGAATGAAAAAAACAAACAAACAAAAAAAAACATCAAGGGTGAGAATAGACAACCAAAACCACAACAACAAGGGCTAGAATAGAAACAGAGTGACAAAAATGGCATTAACAGGATGTGAGTGGAGTGACACCAACAAGGATAAAAATAAAACAATGGAGTTAGGGCACGGCATGTGTGGATGAGTGAGGTAGTAGTAGCACAGATGCATCTCCGGCTGGTTAGAGTTGTGTGCCGTCCAGAATGCTGTTCTACAGTCTGATGACCGTGGGCACAAAGGAGCATCTGAAGCGTTTGGTTCTGCACCGGGCTGGGATGAGCCGTTGGCTGAATGAGCTGCCCATCAGCCACAGCTTGTCGTGCAGGAGGTGTGAAGGATTGTCCAGGATAGCTGCCAGTTTGTCCTTCACCCTCCCCACTGCCATCGATTCCAGATGGTCCAGGTTCAGTCCCACCACAGATCGGGCTTTCTTCACGAGCTTGTTAAGCCTGTTGACCCTGCAAGTGAAGAATAAAGACCATGAGATTTAATTTAAAAGGTAGATGCCCTTTTTCCGTGTCTTTATACAGATACAAATCATCTCATGTGTTGACCCCTGCAGAGTCTGTTAAGACTTAGACATCAAAGTGGGCGATCCCTATTTCCAACAAGACTTTTAAGTAAGCCATTATGAAATAAACACTAGATTTAAGAATCCGTCTTATCAATTGCAAACCATACCGTGAAACCAAACTTGATTTTGTGAACTCAATTGGAATAAAATAAAAAATCAAACATCAGAGAAGAGAAAAACAGGCACTATATGAACAAACACCCACCCGGCATAACAGTTAATAGCAAATCCCTATGTTTTAAATATGTTCTCAAAGAAGCAAAGTAATGTTCAATAGTGCATTCTGAATTGGGCGACACAAAAGTAGTGCAATTTCTTGAGAATTCTATCTCGCTGGATCTATTATATCTCGACCAACTGGCCACAGATAAACATCATACTTCAAGAGAAGCAAAGATTTTAGTTGGATTGTCTGAGTAAAACGAGCTGAATTAACTTAACAGATTCCTTTTTCCAATGGACAGTGATATAACTGCCCAGGCCAAGGCACCCCAGAGATTCTGGTACATATTTTATCTGTGTATAGTCAACAATTATAGCCAGATAGGAAATTGTTTACATTCCATTTTAAGGAGTAATTTGCATGTCAGCGCTCCTTTAACATTTCAGCTTCTGGGAGTTTTGAACACTGTAAAGAGCATCATGAAATGCTAAAAGAATGACAGCAAAATTAAATATTTAATGACCGAGTTTATGTTGCAATTTAACATTAATCTCTTGGAGTCTGACAGGAAAACTGCGTCAGACTCTCTAAATTGGCCAGGTTTGTTGTCGGTCTGGATGAAATCCAACTTCTTTAGCTCTACTGGAAATCAGCCAAACCTTGCTGGGCTTCAGCCGAGCGTTGCGGGGGCTGGAGCTGTCCGCAAGCTCAAACCCCGAGGTTTGATAGTTTCTCTCATCTCCCAGAATACCAGCTGATACTGATATACAAGCATGTTATTATTCAAATAAGAATTTGATACTGGCGTCTTATTGATGATTTGAAAAAAAAAAAGAATCCTTTGGGTCTGGTCACTTTATAAAACGTGTGAAATTTCTGACCACCTGTAATTCAAGAAATAATACAATCCCAGCGTCCAGGTTTTTCTTTCGGCTTAGCTGACTATGTTTTCAGTCCAAAATCTTTGGCGGTTTTGGAGGAATTTGAGAGATGAGGGAGACACAAGAGGGGTTTTTATGGGATGTTGCTGTTCTCCGCAGATGTTTTGACCAGGTTGGAAAATACCTGGACAGCGTTAGCATATCTTCACATGCTCCAAGAGCATGCGGCAGCCGCCTCTGAGCACGAACAGGAATTTCGACTCAATAGGTGATGTTTTTTTAACCAGCTCGGTAAAACCTACCCTGAAATCCTCTTGGAACAGTCGTCTTGGTTACCGCTGCTGTTTGTGACCTCTTTGTTTGAGTTGTTTTACTTTCAAAATATTAGTGTCATCACTTATATTATAAGTGTGTACAGGCTAGGAAAAAGTACTTACAGTTAACTGTTACTTACTGAAAGTGGGGTGACTTAATAGAAAATAAAGTTAATTATAAGTCAATTATGATGTTTGTATGATGTAATTTTTCTCCTACAGTTTACTCATAAACATAATTGCGCAGCAGCACAGTGGTTAGCACCTTTAGGACTTTCTTTAGGGCCTCTCTGTGAGATGGCATGTTCTTCCCGTGTCTGTGTGGGTTTCTTCCGGCAGTAGGTTCATTTGTGACCCTAAATCACACAGATATTTGAATGAGAGAGTAAATTGTTGTATGTAACTCGGTGAAATGGTTAAACTGTGAAACTGGCGACTGGCCTCTCACCCAAGGACAGCTGGGATAGGCTCCTGCACCCCACGCAACCCTGAGTGCAGGAGAAGTGGTACAGATATAAAATGTAGGAATGACTAAATTAATGATAGATCATAAAGTACATCGATATTAATGCTTTATTAATGCTTAGATTATTTATTTTCAATTGGTGGGGAAAAGAAATTCAAAGATGGCTGTGAGAAATCAGAATATGCATTCCGTCCCTCTATTTTCATTTTTTCCTCACTTGAACTTTTGATCTGTTTGCTCATCAAATGCAAAAGGAATCTGTATGGATTCTAATACTTATCATATACAGTTTGGTAAAAACCACCCTCTGACTTGTGTATCTCACCCTCTGTTTCTTTTCCCACAGCGAAACGTTTGGTGAACTAAAATTGGTGGAAAGATTTTTTTTTTCAGTGATTCTCATATCCTTTATTTTGCTTTGACAGTTGTTATTGTAGCCATGTTTATAACTGGTGCCATCATCAGTGAGTACAAACAGACATTCGAAAATACATTTAGCGTGTTTGGATGCTTGTCATATTTTTTTGGCCATCTGCAAGTGTGGTTGCGTGGCTGTCGGTCCGCAAACGTCTGTTCAACAACTGCTGTCACCACTGGTTTTTGCTCACTGCCACTTAGAACAAGAGAAATGATACAAGACGATGGAAAATGTTTATGTCAACGTCCATTGCTGTGGTTTTTTGCACAGCCTTTTAAAGTCATGTTTCATACTGGCTCTTGGACTTTGAATCTCGATCGGAGGTTTAGGAAAGCAGAGATACCCAAATAGTGCCTGGTGGTTTTTTTTTTTAAAATCACGCTGCCTCTATCTATCTGCCTCCTGCAGTGTCAAATGATGGGGATTTTTCCTGGCACTGCTGTGTTCACAATTCAACAAAAGTTGCCTTAAAAATGTTGAATCAATTATCTGGTATTTTTTGCCCAGCAGCACATTCTTGAATGATATAAATGGATTTAAAATACATTCTTATGTGTTTCATGAGTCTGATATTAGAACTGGGTGGCACAGTTGCGCAGTGGCTAGCGCTCCCATCTCACATTATGATGGTCCCTGGTTGGATTCTGTGTGCAACTTGCATGTTCTACCCTGTCTGCTTTTTTTTCCTCTGGGTTCTTTGGTTTCCTCCCACAGTCCAAAAATATGCAGTTGGTTCATTGGAGACCCTAAATTGCCCAGACGTGTGAATATGAGAGTGAATGGTTGTATGTTTCTATGTGTGGCCCTGTGATCGACTGATAACTGGTCCAGGATTAATCCCAACTCTTGAAGCTGCTACCCAATGAAGGCTGGGATAGGCCTCTGTTCCACTTACTGAAATGATGTTCAGTGGCGTGACACCCTGAGAGAAACTCTCAGGGGCACTCCACTTTAAGTATTTGTACATGCTTGGGAAACGAAAAAAGAAATGGAAAGTCAACTGACAGTTAACACACAGTAAAATGATATTGCGCAGAGTTAACGCAGCCATAAAAGTGACGCCCAGCGACACTTAACTGTTTTGGTTTCTCCAATTGAAGAGGATAGGACAGCAAAGTGAGCATGTGGATGCGGTTGAAAGCGAAGACAATGCAACGCTTTGTTTTGGTTGCCACTTTTCTAGTACGCTGTGAATCTTTATGCCCATGTTATGTTTGATTTGCCTCAGCTTGAAGAATAACAGCTCAGACGACAGACAGTTGTGGAGATTGATGACTGTTTTCCTTGGTGCTCGCTGTGTTTCCGAGACCCTCGTGTTGTTTCTTATAGGAGGGATGGACGCTGTGACTGCTCTGCGGGATTTTGAACGTGTCTCCATGTGTTTGCGAGAGCCAGAGAGGAAACTCCTGGAGAGAGAGAGACATATGCAGTTGAAGTACGAGAGGAACGGATGTCTGGAGATATCATCTCTGACAGGTCCCGTACATTGTGTGTGTGTGTATTCAAAACTTTAATGTTTAATCCCTCTGCTGGTTCAAGGAGACATAAAAAGACACCATGCCATGGAAATACATTCGCCACGGACACAGGCAGTTTAGCAATCATAAAAATAGTAATAATATTAATCATAATAAAAATTAATCACAATGCTCATTATAATAATGAATATATTTATGTGATTGTTCCTTTAAAAGCACAGGTTACAAGTTGCTTAACACCAAGGTAAGAATAGAATTAAAGTCACGAATACCAAACAAAAAACGTAGAAAAATATAAGCGAAGAAATATTGTTTGAAATAAAAATATTTAAGGATTTTGCAAGGATTCAATGATGTCTCTAGTTACCATCACTTTTTAGATACTCCTTTTAGAATTACTGTGATGAACTAATTAAATGTTTGCATTATTAGGTGTCAACTTTTTTGATGAATTTCCACTGAAATTGTTTTGATTACTTTATTTAATCACTTCTTCAGGAAAAATATAACTTTGACTTAGCTTACTTCTTAATTACTTTGCGTGACAGTATGTTGATCAATGTTAGGCTGAAAACATTTTAGGATCTTAGCTTTTCAAAAACACACATTTTACCAAATGGCACGGTAAAGGTGGTAACTGCTGCCGCCTCACGGCGAGAAGGTTACTCACTTGTGCTTTGATTTTCTGGTGATCATCCACAGTCCAAAGACACGGAGAAGGTTAATTGAGGACTCTAAAATGCCCAGATGTGTAAATGAGAAAGCGAATGGTTGAATCCCGCATCTCGTCCAATTATAGCTGGGATGGGCTCCAGACCCACTGCGACCCCAAGCGCTAAAAAACATCAGATGACTGACATTCTAACAAGTTTTGCACTCTATGTAAAACCAAAAAAACTAATTGAATAATGATGAAAACGGTCAACAATTTAAACGATCAAGAAAATAATATCAAATTGTGGCTCTTAGTCTTGACAATTACATGAACAAGATCCATTCATTTTTTATTATAATTTTCCCAGGTGTGTGCGGGAGTGTGTATGCGCGCGTGTGTGTGTGTGTGTGTGTTTGTGGGGCTGTTGCTTCGAAGGACGGTGCAGGGGTTTTGAGATGTTGACATTTCAATCACCACAATCCTCAGTGAGCACACACTTGCGCACATACACTAATACTATGGCCGACTAGCTTAGACCTCCAAGCCATTTGGTCTGAGGCTAATTCCCTTTGACAGCCTAAACATTTGGCTGCGTCCGGGCACCAAGGTAAATGTGCCCTGCAAGAATGTTTTTACAGGGCGAGAGAGAGAGGGAGTAAGAGAGAGGTTTTGGAATGAGATAAAGAAGGAGAAGTAGGGAAAACACACAGAAAGAAAAGGAAAGAGAGCTCCGTTCATACAGATGTGGTTTGCGTGTTGGCAGCTGGCCTCAGAGCAGTAATTGTGATTTCTGTTGATCAAATGTTCACTTTCATTTAAGAGAAACAAGAAGAGTGAACACAAGTGAAAGAGTATCCGGTTCAGTGTAGCCACCTGGGCGGTCCGGCCAGTCTAAAGCTACGGAACCGACTAAACCCAGTCACACGTTGTATATCAAATATCGCTCCATCACTCATCCGAACAGCTTATCATGGCTCATGGGATCCCTCTGACCCAAACCTGCCAAAAACTATAAGATAACATTTGGAAAGCGAGTATCCTTACTCCACTCAGACTCCATCTGCATCACTTTTTGTAGCCTGAGTCAAAAAAATGACATGGAAAGCATGTGTTAAGCTGATGGTGAACAAAGTGGTTAAGCGCTGCATGATCGAGGTAAAGAAAATGATCAGAAATTGTACACAAACAATCAAATAGTTGAATGGATACAATTCAAAAGATACAAACACAGATGTAATCAAGATTTTTATTGGACCAAAATCGAATGGAAATGACAATATTGCATAGCAACTCAATCTTTGGCTTTGAGTCGGGCCTTCTGTGCTGTAAGTTAGTGACTTCTCATACCACTTATTTAGCATGATTTATTTAGTTTAGATTCTGAAGTCACAGTTTACCTGAATGACACAGAACCAAATGAGAAGTGCCTGGGGTTTGTAGAAACAATCGTTTCTTTTTTTTCAAAGAATTTATGGGACAGAGCGCTGGTCAAGTGACATATGTTTCTTGAAGATATGTAATTGTATCCAGTGCTATCTCTCTTTAATCTCTTTTCATTTAATGACTCGCGAAATGTTATGAAAGCAAGAAAAATCATTACAAATAAACGATTCACCAGCTCAAGTTTCTCAGAGGAGAAAATGCCCTCCTCCATATCTTTTAAAGTTCATTGGGTTCCATGGGGTTCTACGCCATTAACTCTCCAGTCCTTGCCTTGGTGTAACCGGATCTCCCCAAAATTTAAGGGGTTCTTACCTAGCATAAGCTACAGCCCTCCACTCAGGTTTGGGCTCATTGTATAATTCTGATGATTGGTGGACGGACAAGCAAAGGAAGGAACGGAAAGACAAGGGCGAAAGCACGATGTATTAGATGGAGGTGAAAAGCATTCCTTCAAGGTAGTTCATAAACTAAAGGTCCTGTGTCCACTGAGACAGACAGCCATCAATTGAGGCATCCAAGGGAATAGGATACATCAATTATATGAGTGGAGAGATTTTCCTTTCAAAAAGAGTTGGAAAAACAATTTTTGGACATTATTTCGAAAGATATAGTTCTGGGGTTTCTTACTGTGTGGCTTGGCGTAAGAAACATTGTCTCTCTTTTCTTTTCTCTCTGTCTTCACTCATGTTTGGGAAATCCATATCCCATATTCCCCCTATTTTTTTTCTTGTGTAAGAAAATTCATGAGGCTGTCTTCAAAGATGTAGTGTGAGCTTTCCATGGGCAGTAATCCATGATGATGAAGCATTTACACACACACACACACACACACACACACACACACACACACACACACACACATAAGCACATGTCTTGACATAGATAATAAAAGCTACATACATGTATATTTAAACACACCGAGCAAAGACCTAATGTTGTACAGGTGTATATATACTTACACGCAAGAAAACATACACACACACAAAAATCCACTGCGGGTTGGTCATTAGTGACCCGAGGAATGCAGAGGTCAAATCTTAAAAGACCTGGCTGATAAAGGGGATGTATAGCATCAAAGGAGACAGGGGGAGAGGGGGGGCGGTGAATCGAAGGATATATGTATATGAGGAAGTGAATGTACAGGATCAAAGGGGAAATGAAGAGAGGAGTGAAATCATAGGATTAATGTATGAGTGTGAGTGGATGCTTGCCGAAGGGAAAGAAAAAAGAGAGGTAATGCTCATGAGGGGAGAAGAGAGACAAGGAGAAGAAAGGGGTGACACAACGGGAAATATAAAAAGACCGGGAAGGATGTTGGGATGAGGTGCAGAAACAATACAGATTACTCAAACTGACAGGTGTGTGTATGTTTGATTAAATGGGGTGTTTTCAGCCAGAGTGCCAAACCTCACTTGTGCAGTGATGAAAGATTTACTTGTGACTGAAAAGTCTTACTGAAAACCCGATGAATGAACAAGGAACATTGTCAACATTTTATATACATATTTGCGCCTCTACACATTGATCCTGTAGGTTAAAATTCAGTTTATTGTATGCCAGGTGCACGTTGATGCAAGAATTGTATGTCTCTGGAACACAGAGTTGTTCAGAAATGTACGTGGTATCAAAACAGACGTTATCGTGTATATATATATACTATGGAGTACGTCTTCACTTAGGTCAAGAGAGATGCAGTGTCTTCAGTCAATCACCATCTGATGGTAAGTTGGACCATGTCATTTGGACCAATGCAAAGTTGGTGTGGCTCATGAAGCAGTGGACAAGTTGTTTCGTCTTGTCAGGCTCATGTTGTTGTCCAATTGTGGTTTTTGTAAGTGAATAAGGCACACAGATGTGTCCCACTGGATGTTTTGAAGGGATGAGGCAGGAGTGTGGGGTACTGAGGTGATTGCCAGGAACTATCCAACCTCTTTATAAACATTGTGACAGTTGTGTCCACCTTTTTGGCACAGCATTTAACACATTTGCCACAGTGACTCTGAGATTCCCTCTGCTTTTTGATGACAGTGTGATCCAGGAGGCCTCGTCACACAGTTGGCCCCCCATGGAAACACCGGAGCAGTATATGGCAGAGTGAGAAACAGGTGTAGATAAGATGCATCTTCTTATATTCAATAGACAATGTAATAAATTTGATGGAAGGAAGTCTCTGCAGACTTCAGGCTGACAAGAAATGCGGTCACTACTCTGTAAAATCACAGCAGTGTCGTGGATTGCTATGGATAGGTCTTGTTTTCTGGATGACTTAACTGGCTAACCTGGCTACAGCGTGTGTGCGTGCGTTTGCGTGTGTGTTTGTAATCAAGAGGAGGAGAGTTGTATTACCAAAACATCACAGAGTCAGTCAAAAAAAGGGGAGGTTTGGAAGTGTTCATTTGTACTTGGGTGTTGGCCAAGGCTCATTTATTTAAAAACTGGGGTGTGTGCACACATGTGCGAGTGTGTATGTGTGTGTGTCGGTGTGTCTGCGTGTGGATGTGTGTGTGTGCCTAAATGTGTGTGTTTGTTTGCAAATGCATACAGTGGAGAGTGGCTCTATTACACAGAAACATAATTCTCTGCTTTCTCAAAGAAAGCCAGAAAAAACAATGAAAAACACAAAGCAGTAACAAGACAATGACAAGCAGAGGCTAGAAATGAAGGTCATTAAGCAGTCTTAATCATGTGCCAGCCATTGATATCACAAACTGTACCATACAAGGATAGTGCCTTGGAGTTTTCTTCCTGTTTTCTTTACACTTGATCTAAATTATACCACAACCTCAATCTGAAACCTCTGACCTCAAAAGCGGGCATGGAGTTAACATGAAACATGTAGAAAAAAAGTTAGAGAAATTTGAAGTTCAATTCGGTCACCTTTATGTGTTTTCTTTTTAATGCTTAGAAATGATGTTCATATTGAAGGTCAGACATCACAACACAGGTTTATCCTTAAAGGCCAAGGATGACATCGTCATCAATGTGGCGTGAAGCTTTACCTAATTGCAGGCCCTACAGTCATTGTCAAACTTTGCTGTTGTCCAACTGTAAAAGTTGCTGTGTCATTCAACAAATCAAAAAAAGAAATAAAAACCTGGCTGAAGGAGGAGTTCCCTGCACATTGTCTTTTAGAATTAGTGATGACAGCGAAGGTTTGAGGCCCCGCAGAGCGATGTGTTTTGTTGGAGGTTAGTGTTCTTCAAACATGAGCTGACATGTTGCAAACTCTGGAGAGGCTCTGTCACGGGATCAGAATGAGGTTTTGGCAAAGAATAAAGGGCCTAAAGTGAGAGCAAAAAGATTTGTTTGGACATACACCTAGTTGATTGTGGTCTGTCAGCTGTCTCTTAACTACAACCACCTGAAAAAAAAAAAAATGCCCCCTCCAATTACAATATTAATTAGTTTTTCGTAGCAATATATCCTGTTTCATTTCTAGCAGGAGATCCAACCAAGTTATGCGTAGTAGTTATGGCACGTCCGGTTCCGGAGCCATTCAATGTCAATTCAGTAAAAATCTCACGGGAGTCAGATGAAATTATATAAATAATAAAAAAATGTCACGTCAAACCGAAGTTCTCACCAGCACCACTCGCAATCTAACCTCATCTCCATTTGCGTGAGTGTTTAGTGATGTTATTCATAATGATGTTCTCAGATGTTTAAATGCTTATTTTGATGCGATGTGCAGCAGTCTGTGCATTTTCATGCGTAATGTTTAAGCCACATTTCAAACAAAATCACTGCCATCTTTCCTTGTAATTACAGTTCTTGTAAGACACGAGAACCACCGTTTCCTCAAATCAACTAATGTAACCTTCAGAGATACTTTGGCGCTTGTCTTGCAAATCCCGAGTTAAATCAACGCACTCCAGAGTGAGAGCCGTGAGAGTTTTTTCAGGCGAGCACTCCAAACCTCCACATGTGGGAATCCGAGTGTGATGATGTTTGCTCTGTGCGCACACAGTGCCCCACTCCATCTCAACAAGAAGGAAGATTTCCATGACAAAGGACAATTATTGACTTTCATTGGCTCCGCTTGCTTTGATATCAGCAAGTGGTGTGTATGTGTGTGCATGTCGGGGAGGGGGGTTGGAATCGGGGGCAGCCGTAGAGAAGCAGATGAAGAAACAGGGAGAGCTGATGAAAGGAGTTGAGTGGGAAAATGGTCCCACTGACCCGGAGTGCATGCACAGGCGGGTGGGATCACAGTAAAAAACAAAGCAAATAATTCGCAAGGGTCTCTTTCTTTTACTCCGTCCCTCTGATTCCGTGTCCTCCCTCGCTTGATTGTGTTTTCTTCCATTGCGTCTTTTTCTATCTCCAACCAACCTTCTTAGTTCAGTCTCTTTTTATCTGGCGATGAACGACCCCCCTCCTATTCCCTTCACAGCCATAATTTAAGGGGCTGAAATGGAGAAAGCGGAGAAGGGAGAGCTGAGAAAAAAAGGGGAGATCGTGCAGATGAGGGCCTTCCCTTCATGGACGTGGCACAGATGTGAGGGTGTTTTTGTGAAATGAGTCGGGGAGAGGCGGCGATAGGCTAATTTGCGTGGCATAAAGACGGGGCCCTTTTCATATGCAGAGCATCACTTTGATGCACGGCTGATGAAAGCTGGAGGGAGCGCAAAAGAGAGGAGAGGAGACGGTGACGGAGGGGTTCTTTGTCTCCTGACAAGAAGGCATCTGCGCCATGCTGCCCTCCTCTCCTTTCCTATACCAAGACTCCCACAATGGGCCAGTCCGGAGGAAAAAGTGTCATCAGAGCACCTTAGAGGAAAAAAAAAAATCACACAGAAAGAAAGCCACTCGGAGTGGCTTGGGTAGGTCTACAGGCATGCAATTAAAAAAAAATGTGTGTGTGTGTTTGTTTGAAAAAGGACAACTTGCACCAACACATGTACATGGCCATGCACACATACTGGAAAACAAGGCTCCACAGTAGACATCACACACAGAATTGTTTTGCCTAGAAATAACAAGCAGGGGAAAAATAAAATTCTTTTACTTTGTGTTTTGTTTTTACTCTTTCTTTAGCTGCCAAAATGGCTGATATACTGTGTGAAGGTGTGTGTGTGTGTGTGTGTGTGTGTGTTTGTGTGTGTGAATTTGTTTTGTATGTGTATAGTGAGGAGATCAAACAGGGACCATTTGCTGATGTGGCGGTGATTTCTATGCAAGTCTGTCACTGTCACGCTGTGTGCGAACCCAGGAAGCTCAGTTCGTGTGTGTGTTTGTGTGGACATGTATGCGTGTGTCAGTCTTTGCCACGCAGATCATAGGCAGCGGGCTCACCGGGGTCCTCTTACCAAATACTGCCAATTTCACGCTCACACAAAAGCTGAAGCAGAAGCAGCACAGCTGAGCAGCCTTGGCTTGAAAAGGAACTAAAGTTGGTAGTTTTTTTTTCCGGGAAATCCAAATAATGTGAGCTTAAAATGCAAGGTATAATTATTCAGCATGATACAATCCATTGATCCAAAAAGTGTTATGAAAACAAAAAAACAAAAGCAAGTGTAACCCATGTGACCCATGGTGTAGAGCTGTATTAAGGGGCTCAAAGCTTGAAAGGCACTGACCAGGCATGAGGCCATTGACCCTTTATAAAACATAATTACAGTCCTATGATGCTGTTAATTAAGAGATTTAATTAAAAAAAAGCTGCCCGCAGTGTTGCCCACCCTGCTGGCCTGCTGCCACCAACATGTCACACTGATTTTTGCGGTGCCATCTGTTTTTTAATCTGTTGCTCGGTTTGTGAAGAACATTGTGTTCTACTGTGGGGGAATGTATTGAGGGGCTCCGGTCAGACAGCGTGACGATGGAGGATCAAGGTCAACGGAGACTTTCGTTGTCCCATATGGACATTCCCTGGGTACATGTCCCATTTCCAACACACAGTTGAATGAGTGAACAGTGAACTAGTGCGAATTTGGACTTCAGGACTGTACAGGGCAAATGCATCTTCCATCAGGATGATAAATGAATTCAATACTTGGCTCCCGTTGTCTCATTTTAGGTGATTTTTGCCCTGAACCAGACGTTGCTGCAGCAGGAGTCTTTAAGGGCAGGAAGCCTGCAGGTCCCATACACCACCGAAGATCTCATCAGACACTACAACTGTGGGGATCTCAACTCCATCATCTTCAATCACGATACATCGCAGGTCAGATACAATGGACCTACCCTCCGTTATATATGGGTCTAGTCTCGACCAAATGGGTCTGATTTAATGTTTTGTCTTAACCTTTAAATCTAAATTTTGACTAAAACATTGTTCCCTCTTCTTAACACGCCAAAAGTCATTTTGACCCTTTGTCCTTGCAAAGGACTGTTACCTTCAGCCTTGGTCATTAAATCCGACATCTTTGGCCAAGCCTTCCTTTCTGTACCATTTTACTTTCATATATAAATATTTTGTACCACCTTTGATTTTGTTACTGTTATTGTCGTGATGCTCTATATTACTTTAAAAACGTACAGGATGAATCCCTTTGCTGATGTTTATAACTGCCTCAAAGTTATTTGTCTCGAGTGTTATTTTGACAAGAAACTGATGCAAAATTTTGTAATATTTCTGTGCTTCTGCTTTCCTCCTTAAAACCAGCAAACGTTTCGTAAAGACAAACCGCGCTATATTTCCTCAGCCTCCACATCTTTGTGACTCAGTCTCTTATCATCCTCTCAACACCAGGTCCCAAACTTTAACAACGTGACTCTCCCACCAAACGAGCAGTTGACTGCCCAGGAAATAGACAGTTACTTCCGTCAAGAACTTATCTACAAGCGGAACGAAAGGATGGGCAACAGGGTCAAAGCCCTTCTTGAAGAACAGCCAGACAAGAGTTTCTTCTTTGCTTTCGGAGCAGGTTGGTGTTTTAAGATTTCTCTGACAGTTAAACAAGCACATGCAAAAAAAAGGGATATAATAAAGGTGTGATGTTAGTTTACAAAGTTGGGATTGTTTACCTTTGCAGGCTTTTTTAAATTATCTGCTGGTTACCTTGTCAACAACCTTGTGTGGAAAGTTGTATTTTTAGCATGCTGCTTCTCTGGGTTGAACCTCGATCCAGTCGTTCATTCGTTCTTTACCATACCACTTCTCCTGCACTCAGGGTTGTGGGGAACTGGAGCCTATACCAGCTGTCACTGGGTGAGAGGTGGGATACACCCTGAACTAGTCACCATTTGCCATCACAAATAGAGGCATACAACAATTCATTCCTTCATTCAAACATCTGGGCAATTTAGGGTCTCCTAAAGTTTTTTGGACTGCTGGAGGAAACTGGAGAACTCCAAGGAAACTCCTGCAGACATGGGGAGAACATGGAAACTGGCCTCTTAGGCCTCTTATTGGAAATCGAACCAGGGACCTTCTTGCTGTGAGGCAGAAGTGCTAACCAATGCAACATAAAAGCAGCTGTCAGATTTTCAATACAGAGATATTTCTTTTAATTCCCAGGTCATGCTCATAACTCAGACAGTGTTTATTCGTACAACTAAAATTCAATTTGATGTCCTGCTTTGTTAGCAGAATATTTCTGAAAAAAAGAGTCTGGGCAGTTAAAACAAATGCAGCGAAAGTAAATTCCAGACAGTAATTACAGACATTCACTTTACTCATTTACAACAGTGAAAATGTGTGCATGTAAAATGCAGACAACAACCGTCCCCTGTTTGTTTAGGATGTGTTTTATTTCGGCCTGAAATACTGCAATGCTTGTTTACACACGACCAAACAGCACCGCCCCAGTGAGTGAATTTATAAATTATTCAGATATTCCAGAGCCTTTGCATGTAAACATGGACAGCTTGGCCGTCCCTCAGACACAAATGTAAATTTGATGTTGCCGGCATAATAGCAAGGTGTTCTGCCCCCACAATTCTGTCTCTGTGCGTTTTTTTACCATTTCTTTTTCAGTTGACGGTAAAGTGTTGAGCCACTCTACATTTTGGATTTGGGTGAGTTTCGAAAAACAAACGCGCGTAGGTTGACTTTGTGCTACAGTGGATTCAGGGAACCCAGTGGTGAAAACCAGCTCCGCAACAGATCAGGTGCCCAACTAACTCATCAACTGATTGGTGATATCCTAATACGATATCTGGTCTTTCATAGGGTGTCAATACAGTCATCTGTTACGAGTTCACTGCCGCTAAACAAACATACTCTGAACATGTTTTCAGAAAGTTTTAATACCTTCTGGGTAGATATGTAGCAACCTGTTCGGCACTCAGTACCTACCCGATAGGAGAAGTAATGTAAAACAAGGAGGATGAGAGTAAGAGATAACAGACAGCTTTGTGTGTGTGTGTGTGTGTGTGTGTGTGTGTGTTTGTGTGTGTGTGTGTACTTGTCCGTACGTGTGTGCATCTGTGTGTGTGTGTATCTTGATTTGGGTGATCTATATCTACAGTAGACAGTCTTTGTCCTCTTGGAGTCTTGTTGGAATTGTTTGGCATCTGGCGTTTCAGTAAAGCTTTGTTCACACCAAATAAAGATGGGGGAGAAAGAATAGCACTAGTTATACACATCCGTCTCCAGCCCCGGCAAAGTAGTTGCAAATTCTGATGAAGGGTAAATAAGAGTTTGTAATTGTGACAAAAGGTCTCTAAACTTTATTGGGTCATTTTTTTCGAGGGGAGTACATGTTGCTGAAAATGTGGTCAATGTAAGAAAATGTCAGAGGGGGAAGATGGGAAGCCAATGTGTGAGAACCAGAACCAGATGTGAAAAAGAAATGTTTTTTTCCAAATTAATTAAATGGCTCTCAAGCAGCTTTACATATTAGAAGTTTTAAGTTGCTGCTCAAGAGGAAAATAAGGACTCACTAGGTTGACCAGTATGAACTGGTCATTGAGTTTATGTTTTTTTTGAGAAGGAAATCTAATACTCTTGAAAGAATCTGGTCCGCTGTAATTTGCCTTCATTGTTGAGGATCAAGTTGTAGTGCCATCAATCTTAAAGTAAATAGTTCCTCATGTTGATTTATCAGAAACGCTCATGTCCAATGCCTTATTGGTCATTTTGTGGGAAAAAAGAAATGAGCCAGGAGGCCTTTACAGTCCCTCGCTCTCCGAGCAGAAGGGAAACAGCTGAGAAAAAGCAGACATCCACCCTTGCCCATACACAGCTACGCACAAAAACCCCAACCCTAACAAGGAGTACACTTCACAAAGAGTCCCCAAGGAGGTGCTTTTACAAGGGCCTGGTCTAAAAAGGTGTGTGCCTGTGTGTTTATGTGTGTGTCTGAGCTGGTGAGTGTAAGTGATATGACCAATCAGCCCAGAAGCACTCGTTTTAGACATACAGGGGGCAGGTTGGGTCAGTGTGTACAAGCAATGGGATGGGGCACAGTCATGTGTATGCACATGTGCAAAACATATGGACATACACACACACACACAAATATACACACACATTCACACACACATGCACACGCATGCACACACAAACATGCCTAGACCCCCCCAGACAGACCTGGGTAAATGTGTCCTTAATTATCCCTGTAGGGGTCAGAGGACACACACACTCACACACTCACACGTTCTGACACACACACGTTCTGACACACACACACACACACACACACACACACCCCCCCCCCCACACACACACACACACGCACACACACACACACACACACAAACACACACACACACACATACACAAACATACACACTACAATGGAGCTCATTATGCCGGCTTATTCAACTTTCCTGTTACAATCACTTGTAAGACGAGCCTTATCAGAAACCTGCTCTTATCTCAGCCTTTGAATTTGTATAAAAGGCCTCTCAGCTTTTTACTGTCAGGCTGTACTTGTTTTCTATTCAGCAGTTTATTTTTTAGCAGCAAATTATGTTCTAAAATCAGCGTGAAGTGACCCAGAAAATCTAACCTGACGCTGCAAGCTTATGGACTATACATTTTTTCTATTCTATAAATTGATTACTTAAAAATGATCCTGATACATCCAATTGAAATAAAAAAAGAAAAGTTTCTAATGATCTATGAAATGAAACCACATACCGGTGGAGAGACGCCGTATGCCAGCAGGGAGTGGATTTGTCATCCTTGGTTTTGGTTTTTGCCTTTAATTAGCATTTTTTTTCCTCAACAACTTCACTAAACATTTTATACAAAATCGTTGATATGAAATTGTCTGATTATTTATGAATCGAACTTCGCCAAAAGAAACAGAGATGAAGACACTACACGCCTAATGGTATTTGGGTATCCTGGTTATTTGTTTTTTTTAATGGAAACCACATGTCTCAGACCCTGTATTTCCAGCTGTGATGACAGAAAAACCTTTAATAATGCGTTGCACATATGTCAGATTATATATATGTTGTTATTCTGGAGCCGTTGTGGTGAATTTAAAGAAGACAGGCGGGTAATACATTTTGTAAATAACTGAATTAAAATCAAAATAAACAAAGGTTATGAAGAAAAATGGATACGGGCTGCATTTTAAGTGAAGCTGTAATAATTAAAATCAAGAGACATGATCAAATAATACGTTTTAAGAAAGTGCTTGTTTGGTTCCAGAATCAGTACACTTGGCTCTTTGACCAGCTGGTCCCGACCGCGTTGGAAATTAGTTGTTTGTTTTCCAGTGGTCTGGTCAGAGTCGCGGTTGGGAGGGCAACAGACAAGCAAACAGCAGTGGTCAATGGTCATCTCTTTAAATCCACCCCTCCCTCGCGCCGTTATACACGACACATACGCATACAAACATAGAAAGAGATGGTGAGGGAGAAAGTACATGGTTTGATATTTTGGGGTTGTTGTGCAGCATAAATACCAAACCACATCTTTTCTGTTTGATTATTTTGTTTTGTGCTGACCTTCCTTAAAGTACCCCAAGTTTGTGCACACTGCTCTTGGTTTGATTGGATTCAGTATTATGGTAAATGTTTGGTCATATGAAGGAGACATGTTTACAAAAAGCCTCGGGCACCTGGAAAAGATAAGTAAAAAAACAAACAAGAAAAAACAACCCAAAAATAACCTACATTATGTCAACTTAAGTTTGCTATCCACATCCTACATGTCTTTCCCATTGCCTTGGCCTTTATATGAAAATTAGATTGCTGTATTGCTATATTATGCACCAATATAGGAAAAGCTCAATTTTCAGGAAACAAACGCAATGTCTTTGTCATTATTTCATGTTGCGAGGCTTGACCTCTGTGCTGCATCACCTGACTTTGAGTATCAGCTATTGTCATGCGATTATTTTCGGTGTACTCAAAATAAATACCTCCCAGGAATTTTCTCTCTCTCCATAAGTTCATCTTAAATACCACAACCATCACCATAAATGATGATGTTGAAAAAGTGCCATATGCTCTGACAGACATATGGAAATGGTTATTGCTCGACTCCATAGGTACAGTAACCCAATCCGTTTATACAATCCGAACCTACATTCACTTTATAGTCTACCATATCCTTGCTCTACCTTTTTTTAATAAGATCATGTGTTTATGTATGGTTGAGGGCTCAGTATTTGTCAGGGCCTACAATACAGTCTTCCTTTTTTTTTGTTCTTTGACTTTACCATTACATACCAACATTTCATCTGGGTTCCACGTTAGGTTGCAGGGCATTATTGCTGTAGGCAGGCTGACTGCTTTTGTGCGTCAAAATTGATATGCTTCTTTTTAGACAGCTTTAGATCCTGATGGATAGTCGCTCAAACCAGAGGCTGATGGATGTTTATCACCTTGAATCGGGACTTGTCTTTGTCTGGTTCAGTTTGGATCGGGGGGGATCATACTTGATAAACTATAATTACTGAATCTGCCATGTGCTGACATAGTTATTATTTAAATGTATTAGGTATTAAAAAATGCTGTTCAACACTGTCAAACATTCATATTCTCATGATATCTCAACATAGAATTTTGAAAAAGCCTCCACTCCTCAGGCTGACAGATGCTTGGATAAACTCTACAATTTTAGTCTACAATAAGCCTAATTTGTGTGTGTGTGTGTCATGCTTATGCACAGCAATCCAGATTCAAATGTAATAAATGTTCTTTGTACTCAGGTAACTTGATACAAAGGAGGTTCTTTACTCAGAGTATATTCATTCAGTCATTATCAATCCCGTTCATCCTGCTGTCAGGGTTGTATGGGGGCTGGAGCCTATCACAGCTACCATTAGTCGAGAGGCATGGTTAGCATTGACCGGTTGCCACTTGATCACAGGGCCACATATAGACAAACAACCCTTCACTGGCTTATTCAAACATCATATAGAAATAAATATACAACCACTCATTCTCTTATTCAGAAGTCTTGACAATTTAGGGTCTCGAGTGAAACGACTGGGTGCTTTTGGGCATTGGAAGGAAACCAGAGAACCTAGAGGAAGCCCACACGAACATGGGGAGAACATGCAAACTCCACGAAAAAAGAGCCCCTGTAGGAACTGAACCAGAGACGCAATGGCAAATGGTCTAAACTAATGTAGTGTCTTCATACCTTGCGGTTTCCAAAGCGCTTTACACTTGATTGCGTTCACCCATTCACATACGATTTGTGGCAGAGCTGCCATGCAAGGCACTAACCGGGCCATTAATAATAACATGGGGTCAGTGCTTTGCCCAAGGACACACGAATCAAACAGCAAACCTTCAGATTGGCGCCTGCTCTACCAACTGAGCCATAGCAGCCCCCACTCACTATCTGTGAAGCAAAAGTGATAACTGCTGCACCGAAGTGCCCCCCTGACATATGTTAAATAGTCTGAGGCTTGCTGAGTCTTGGAAAATTCTAAATTTGTTGTTTGGTGGTGTTTTCTTTTTCCAATCAGACAAAAATGTTCTCACCGAACCCAATCTTGTTTTATAAGCTCAAAAAACCTGTCAAACAAAGCAATCAATGTGTCTCTTTTTAATCACAATATAAACCTACAATGAAAAAGTACCCGAACTGCACTTTTCCCCATTTGTAAGGCTGTCTCTCCCTACTGTCATTGCTGCTCACTCAGGGGTTTCAAGGTGAAGGGGCTTATCTGGTTAAAAAAAGGTCCTGCTTCCTACATCATTACATCATTGGTTGGTAACATCTGCATCATAAACGGGAAAGGATTGTCATTTTGTGCTTAAAAGAAAAGAAAGACAAAGGTCACTGGCAGACCTTTAAGACATTCTGGTAATAGCTAGAGAGTAAAAGTTGCACACTCTACTTCTGAGATGAATGTGATGGTTCATGGTCATGGAAACACTGGAAACATAAAAACCGGCGCCAAACTGACCCAGTTTTATTCATTTGTTAATTTTCTACGATTTCAAATTGTTATGATTATTCTGTAGTCGATGTGACTGCTCAGTGACGTAAAGCCTGCTTTTTACTACCCATCTGTGAGGCGTATAGCAGTCTTGGAATTGCAATTTATTGAAAATGCCTTTTCACGCCCGTGTCTAAAAATCCCCAAACCCACCCTGTTGTTACCTGTCTTGTGTGTTTTCTTTTTCACTGAACACTGTACCATCCAGGATCCCCCTCCTTCTCTTTCACGCCCGGAGGGTGTGAAAGTCAAAAACAGCCGCAACACCTCTCCCTCGTAAACAGCCAGTTTACAACTGTTTGGGTCAGTCGTTGACACGAGTACACACATGTCACAGAGCGCCATTAAAATTCAGCCCGGGCCCACCGCGGGGTCAGATGGGGAAACGGGCAGGCTACTGTAGAACGGGTGCCAGAGATGGTTAAAATCTGAATAAATTTGGCTTATGCAGTTTTATATTTTTTTATTCCAGTTTTAAAGGCAAATAATGTCAGCGGTTTTTGTATTTTTTATGTTACTTTTATCAACTTTCTTTGCACTCAATATGATATTATTGTTTCAGCACCTTTCTAGACGTTTCTGGTCAGGTTGTTCATTAATATTCCATATACCAATATCTTAGCACCAGTTAGGGTCTAGATATTTAACACATACTATTAGCTTTATCACATATCTTTGATTGTGTCTCTCACAATTGGCTCTCAATCTGCTTTTGTTGTCTGGTTAAAATGATTTATGTAAGATGGAATAGATACCTGCACATCCTTTGACTGCCTTTCAGTAACCAATAACCTGATACAGCATGGCGCCACAGTGGTTAGTGCCTCTGCCTCACAGCAGGAAGGTCCCTGGCTGGATTCCGACTGGAGGCCTTTCTGTGTTGAGATTGTGTGTTCTTCCCTGTGTGGGTTTCTCTGGTCTCCCCCCAGAATAAAAACATGCAGAAGATTCATTGGAGACTTTAAATTGCCCTGATGTGTGAAATGAATGGTAGCATGTCCCTAGATAGGTTAACTCCGCCTCTTGCCCAATGACAGCTAGGATAGGCCAGACCCCCAAGACCCTCAGTGCAGGATACACAGTCCAGATAATGAATGAATGATAGAGCATGGAGACCAATTCAAATCTCACTTTAATTTTGAGCTGGTTCATGAATAGATGCTCTCTTATTATTAAATCTCCGTATTCATTTGTGCAACTGTGACATTTATCATTACCCCATCTGTCACTGCCTGTGGCTTAGATCTGATGGTAAAATCAGCACAACAAATAAAAAAAGAAAAAAAAAACATATATAGACATGAAAAACACTTAAGTGGGTGTTAAGTTAAGGTTGTGAGGAGTGTGAGCGATGTATCATCTGGCACATGTCTGTCTCTTCTTAAACAAGAGGATAAACCCATCAGGCTCTAAACACCCAGCTGTTAAGCTGCTGATTGAGCACCACCGAACCGTATACATTGTGACGCAGTCATTGGGTCAGAAGCCTCTGTACTTTGGAGACATATTTCATACATACGGCACGGATTTCTCTCAGAGCCCTACAAGTGAGCACTTTTCACGACAGGTTGAGGTGATTTATTGAAAGATTTGAACTTCTCACCCCTGACCCCATTCAAGCCTAGCATAACCCTCCACATACACCTGGAACAAGCTGTTTACATGCCTGCCCAGGGGCTGAACTCTCATCTCGACCAGAGATAGCTTGCTCCCATGAAAGGGAAAGAAGGAAAGAAAAATTATATACCTCACCAGCGAGCAGATGATTTTGAATGTTATGAAGGAGCTGTCCCCTTTCATTTAAGAGCTGAAACCTAAAAGAGAGCAACACGCTGCCCAAAGGGGGTAGGAGGGTCTTAAGAGACAGAAGAAAATATGACTTGTGTGATTTGTGCCCCTATTCTCTTCAATTGTGGCTTCGATGCTATTTTTGATACCAGACACCACAGAGAGCCAAGCTAAGCTTGTTTTACTCTTATTAACCGTATTATATTCAGGCATTGAGACCAGTTTGTCATGTAAGAAATAGAAACAAATAAAAAAGATCAGGAGTTCACATAAGTTCAAACAGGGTTTTAAAAAGCAAAAAAAGCTTTATTCTAATGTTTCTTTTATTTCCTATTGAATTAAAGTTAAAGACCCACTGCTCCGACACACTGGAGAAGCAGGATTTTGTAATGGCGCCAAACTACAAAACTAATTTTGAAGCGTTTGATAATCTGCTTGTAAGGAATTAGGGTTTGTTGTGTCTTGCCTTGCAAAACTCCTAAGATAATGAATTTGGAACAAAAAGCAAGCTGCGTGAAATTGTCTGATTTTATTCATGAGTGCTGAAACCACAAAATTATCAAATAAAATATGTTGTGCACCACTATAATTCAAATTGATGTTTGATCCTCATGAGAAAAAAAACAAACAAAAACAAGGAACAACTACACTCCCTTTTTTCTTTTGTCCTTGAAACGTTTTCAAATATTTAACTGGTCAGAGATGCAAAAATGTCCACTTTTCTGTGACTCTGGAAAACTACAGCTAAAGTTAACCGCATCTGGTTAACGATTACAATTAAATTTGTTCTGAGAACATTTTCAGAGCAAATTCCATTCATTTGCATTCGACATCTGGTAGGGAAACCCCCATTGCAGTTTCTGTGTCATTTACTTGATATCCAGGCAAGTTGCTATGTTTGGTCACATATTAACACATTGATATTTTTCCTTTTGCTTCATAGTTTTGGTTTGAAAAACTCTTTGATAGTCATTGGATGGGCGGCACAGTGGTGCACTGGTTTAGCATTCTGCCACAGAAGGGAGGCTCAATTCAATTCAGAGTACAGTGGAGATCCTAAATAACCCAGGCGTGCGAAAATGGGAGTGAATGGTTGTATGTGTCTAATTGTGGCCCTGTGATGGACTGTTGTCCGGCCCAAGGTTAAATCATAGTGCAGGATAATGAATAAGTTAATTAATTAATGAATAGTCATCGAGTATGTACTGTCGCTCCTTAATAATGTAATCTCTATACTGCTCGTTGGCAACTCTACTGGAATGGCAACCTCAATATTTGAAAAATCCGGTTAACCAAAAGAAAATCAATCAATTAATCAGTTACAGGTTTTGACGGTTTCATTCGTTCCTTATATCGATGTTGCATCTATTGAATTTATGATGACTTTAATGATCCTTATGGTTCTGCTTCTTTTTTTCCCTGTTCCACCCTTTAATTATGATGGTAATAATAATACTACAACTACTACTACTACTACTACTACTACTACCACTAATGATAATAATAATAATAATAATAATAATGATAATAATAAACACAATAATACACTTTAGTCTTCAAAAATGGTTCCTTCTACCTTAAAAAAAACAAAAACAAAATCCACGTACATGCATGCCGGGACAGGGACAGGTGGGTGAAAAACCCAAATTTAAGGCCCAATGATGTTAATCCCCAGAACCCGCTACAGTGGGGACACTCCCCTTCTTAGTTTTTTTCAGGTCATAAAATGTACTTGTAAACTGAAAAACATACACAGTTAACACAAACACAAGCCCTGAGAAATGTGTTAAAAAAACAAAACAAAACAAAAAACATCAGGGACCTTGTGGCCAAGCTCAGCAGGGGGGCCATTATTAAGACATTGTTGATGAGGTGATGCTATTCAGTGGCTCACAGACTGTACCCCCCCCCCCTCCCCCCCCCACCCCACAGATCCACTACAAACCATCTCATCCATCTTCTTACCCATCCATC
>CAAKHD010011959.1:133049-153898 GCA_901007705.1 Fistularia tabacaria
CGGGTCTTTGTGGCCAAGCTCAGGAGGGGGGCCATTATTAAGAAATTTTTTATGGGGGGTGACGTTTTAGGTGCACAAACTTCTACCCCCCCCCCCCCCCGCCCTCCTTTGAAAAAAAAAAAAAATGTCCCAAATTAAAACATGTCCAAACATGGCAACATGAGGTAACTGTTTCATGATGCATACATAGTTTCTTCTTCTTCTTCTTCTTCTTTTCCTTTCTGCTTTTTCCTTTCAGGAGTCGCCACAGCGAACCAACCTTCTCCATCTAACCTTATTCTCTGTATCCTCCTCTCTCACACCAACTACCTTCATATCTTCTCTCACTACATCCATAAATCTTCTCTTCGGTCTTCCTCTAGACCTCCTACCTAGCATCTCCAATTCCAGCATCTGCCTACCAATATAGTCCCTATCCCTCCTCTGTACATGACTGAACCATCTCAGTCTGGCCTCTCTGACCTTCTCTCCAAAACATCTAACATGAGCTGTCCCTCTGATGGACTCATTCCTGATCCTATCCATCCTCGTCACTCCAAAAGAGAACCTCAATATCTTCATCTCTGCGACCCCCAGCTCTGCCTCCTGTCTTTTGTTCAGTGCCACTGTCTCCAAACCATACAGCATCGCTGGTCTCACCACTGTTTTGTAAACCTTTCCTTTCATTCTAGATGAAATTCTTCTATCACAAAGAACCCCTGACACTTTTCTCCACCCATTCCAACCTGCTTGAACCCGTTTCTTAACCTCTTTTCCACACTCTCCGTTGCTCTGGACCGTTGAACCTAAGTACCTGAAATCCTCCAAATTCTTGATCTCCACTCCCTGGAGCCTCACCGTTCCACCAGGGACACTCTCATTCACACACATATATTCTGTCTTGCTGTGACTAACCTTCATTCCTCTCCTTTCTAGAGTAAACCTCCACCTCTCAAGATTTTCCTCAACCTGTTCCCTGCTCTCACTACAGATCACAATATCATCTGCAAACATCATGGTCCATGGAGATTCCTGTCTAACCTCATCTGTCAGCCTGTCCATCACCACTGCAAACAAGAAGTGGCTCAGAGTTGATCCCTGATGAAGTCCCATCCCCACCTTGAACTTCTCTGTTTCACCTACAGCACACTTCACCACTGTCTCTGTCTATCTGACATTCTTTTCACCTCCAGAACGTAACTAACAAACTCCTCCTTCAGGATAACTCCTACTCCATTTCTCTTCCTGTCAGTACCATGATAGTACAACTTAAAACCTGCTCCCAAGCTTCAAGCCTTACTACCTTTCCATCTGGTATCCTGGACACACAGTATGTCCACCTTCCTTCTCTGCATCATGTCAACCAACTCTCTACCTTTTCCTGTCATCGTCCCAACATTCAAAGTCCCTACTCTCA
Organism: Fistularia tabacaria; assembly: GCA_901007705.1. NCBI lineage: Eukaryota > Metazoa > Chordata > Actinopteri > Syngnathiformes > Fistulariidae > Fistularia > Fistularia tabacaria. Next base: position 134,446 of record CAAKHD010011959.1, read on the forward strand.
GTTCCAGACTCTTGCCTTTCCTCTTGTCTCTCTGCTTCTGAACTCGCCTTCCTCCTCTCCTTCTTTGACCCACAGTAGCCCAATTTCCAAAGGTACCCTGTAGGTCATCTGCACCGATGGCGGTCGTTGTTAACCCGGGCCTCGACCAATCCGGTATGAAATTTTTAGGTTTGATTTGCATATTTGGTTTTGGCAAAAGTTTTACGCCGGAAAATCATCCTGACGCAACCCTCTGCATTTATCCGGGCTTGGGACTGGCTCAGGGAGACACTGGCCTGTGCTGCCCTGAGGCTGCATTGAACACATACATACTTTACAGTTTCCTTATCAATTCTTAACGCACAAAGGTATATCTCTACTGATTTTGTTTTTTTCCAGCTCTCCATCAATACTCGATAATTATAACTTAGAAATATTAAAGATCCATTCACAGTTTTACTTGCAATACCAGAAACAGAAATAGAAACTACACGAACACAGACATTGAAACAATTCTTTTAATTTAGTTGAAATTAAGTTGATTTGTAGAATATTTAAAACTAATAGAAAAATAAATAATAACATGTGCAGGTATCCCACCACATCTCCTAAAGTTCTTATAAAATCCCCTTGGAGCTGCTTTTCTGCTAAAGATATCCAATGAGACAGTAATTACGAGTAAAACGAGACATCCAGTGGCTTCCAATGACACTCTCAATGTTGGCAGCACCGTTCGTCAAAAAACTGCTCACTTATACAGAATTTCTATCTTTGATCACTCTTTCACACGACCACAATGAATGGTGTGTTTAAGCCCCATAATTTCTTGGCAGGAGCAAACTAAGGGCTGCAATGAGAGAGAAAGAGAGAGAGAGAGAGAGAGAGAGAGAGAGAGAGAGAGAGAGAGAGAGACCACTGCTGCCTGACAGATGTAATCCCCAACATGGCACCCAAGTGCTGCGTGCTGCCGCAAATTCTGAGCAAGAGTTTATTTAAAAAACAACCTCGCACCACAGGCTCTTATGAGCTCTGCTTCTCATTTACTCTTGCCGTAAATTCAAAGCTAAAGTCGCTCAGCATGATCTCAAGAAAACCTCTTACTGTGGTCGTTTTCGCACCCGAGGATAAACACGGCTAAATATGATTCTTGCAAACCCATTCGATCCTGTACACGTCCAATGATTGAACAAAAAGCCTGATGACCCCTATATGTCTCACTTCACTTTTATTCGCTCTATAGAAGCTAAACAAACCTTTCCGCTCTTCTCTTTCCTCTTTTCAATTTCTTTCCCGCAAAAACTAAACTGTTCAGCATGCACGTTGTAATAATACATTTAAAATGAGCTGTTATTAAGAGAACTCTGATCTGCCGCTATGACGCCCGGTGCTGTGTCTGCTGCGAGATGATAGATGAGCAAAGATGCTAATCTCACATGTGAAAATGATGAATGAGGCGGGGGTGCAGGGGGAAGGGGGGTAACTTGGTACTACTGTATGTTTAAAGTCTTGCGATATATGATTTCAAGATATGAAGGGCTTTGGCTTATATCGTTGTGCTTACATTTCTTCGGAGATATAGATTAAGCTTTTATTGAGGACATAAAAAGAAATAAAAAAATAAATTTGAAAGCCTTTATGCCAAAGTGAGATGCCAATTCCCCCTCGTCGCCCCGCTCTTGTCCTTCGTAGACTTTATGTAGGCAGCATTTCAAGTTACAGTTTATGGTCTCAGCACACGTTTTGTTTTTGGCTTGGGACTGAGGGCCCGGCAGGACGTTCTTATCCTCGGCTATCACCGTCTGGAGCATGACATTCCTTCCGCTGTTTTGAATGTCTTTTACCCCTTTTTTCTCTGCTCCTGTTATAGACTTGTTAAAGGTGGCAGCTAGTTGAAATTTTTTGTTTTAGTCATTGTCTCCATCTGCACATCTGGCTCAACTGTACACCCAATGAAATCTAACTGTCATCGGGTTTACAGAAAAAGCCCATTGGAGCAACAGTAATGTCCCTCCTGCGTAGTGAAAAATAGGCTGATGGTGGAGATTTGAGCGGTCTTTAGCACATTTATAGAAAAACCCTCACTTCACAGCGCAGAGGTAGATTCAAAATAGGAGCCCAGATTAGATCAAAATGCGGCAAGTGCGTGCTGCACTTTCACTGGACATAACGATGTACAGATCAAATAAAAAACAATTTTTGAAATGTTCTTAACTTATATTGAGGTTTCAATAGTTTTGCCATTTAGTTCAAAGTTAAGGCTTCTTCTTCAGGTTTTGGTGAATCAGAGTTTAACTATGGAGATCTGAAATTTTCAGTTACCTTGTCATCAGTTATGAGGAAATTCTGACATCATTATTACAAGCAGGCTTGTACAGTAAGTCATTAATGAGTGAGTGTGAGAAAGGCTAAAACAACATTTTGAGGTTTAGTTTGGCTGAGCATGTGGTTTCACCCTAAAACCGGACTTCTCTGGTTCTGTTTAAAAAGTCCATGTTTTTATATCTTAATCCTTCACACACAAGCAAAGCTAAATCACTTTTAGGTTTGTTTTCAGAGATGAATAAAAACAAAGATGAATAGAACTGGATGTAAATTGTCTTTATTTAATTTAGATATTTGCATATTCGTTTGTAAAAATTAAGTCAGTTTTGAGGTAGCATGATAGAGCATTGGTTAGAGCTTCTGCTTCCAAGCACGAAGGTCCCTGGTTTGATTCCACACACTCCATTCTGTGTCTGCGAGGGTTTCGTTCTGATTTTCTCTGACCCGCAGTCCAAAAACATGCTATAGGTTCATTGTAGACCTTAAATGGATATATGAATGAGAGAGTGAATGGTTGTATATCTCTATGTGTGATCCTGTGGATGACTGGCAATTGGTTCAGGGTGAGCCAAATGACAGCTTGGAGAGGTTCCAGCACCCCCATGACCTTGACTGCAGGATAAGCAGTATGCATAATGAATGAATGAATGACTGAATAATTTAGTCTAGTTTTGGCTTATAACTGTTATTTCTTGTCAAAGTCTATTCCTATCATGCAGGGATTTAAGATAAAAATATGTATGCAGTTGCAGTTTGTATATTCAGCATGCAGCCTCTTATTTGCCAATAGCGTTAACAGCAGCAGGCCATTAGCTTCTCCCGACGAAAGCTAATCCCGATGGTAATCTTATCGCAGACAAAAATCAAATGGTTTCTCCTCAGCCCCATGTTTGCGCCTCAGCCAAAGATCTTGTGTGAGGTAAGCTGCCTCTTGCTCTTCATCTCTAAAGCTGCTGACCTGCCAGCGAGCTGAGGCTCTGACGACCTCAGAAGAGTGACGAATGATCAGTTACTCTGAATGATGTCTGTATCTATGATTCAAGCCAGATGGTGAGCCTGCTTCTGTAAACGTGCGTATTATTAAATCGACATTGCTATTTCTTTTTGCTGTGGTGGAAATTAACAGTATCTGATTGGACCTGGTATCAACAGATAGCCAATAGTGAAGGACTTAGGTTTCAACATAGGCTGGGAAACTGGGGCATCTTCTTGCTAAATTGATTCCAGGCAAAACCGTTCATTTTTCAAAATATGTTTTCCATCACTCGTCCGGCGGTAAAGAACCTTGGTGCCTGTGAGAATGAATATTATATTAAAGTTGCAAACCTCCTGCTCTCAACGCCACAAGCAGGTTCCATTACTTTAAAATTATGAACATTTTAGTCAAAAAAAAAGAAGAAGAAATGTTTACGACAACTTTTTAGTAATCGAATTGTGGTTTGCACCACTTAGCGCAAACCGCTCGGTTCTTCAACGCTGCGGTCCCCTTATGTCATCTGGCATTTTTAGAGAAGCCAGTGGGATGGCAGGAAGCCTGTCGCTTGGTCCACCCCTTTAACCCTGGACTAGGAAGTCTCAAGAATTGTGGAATGAATTTTCTTCATCAATGTCAGACCTGCTGGATCTCGGGCTCCCTTGCTTGACCAGAACAACACAAAGAAACCCCAAAATATACATGATTCATTGAGCTTCTTTCAGAGAAACTACATCTCACTATGTTGGATATGAGGAAGAACTGCGTGATTAAATACAGTATGATTAACCAGGAATAGGCATTAGTGCTACACAAGCAGCAAGACTACAGCTCCGGAAACTTGATATGTAAATTAATATAGAGCTGACATTGTTTGAAAAACACCAGAATGGATGAGTGAACTTTACACCAGCGGCTAACCAGTCATTTCCCTGTTATTCGCCCTTAACACGAGTGTCACTTTTATGGATGATTGCAATTTTTTGACAGTTGAAGACACTGAGGGTTTTGCCTGGCTGCCGACAGGTTTTTCCATCCTGGCTCTTGACTGCTTTGGGATTTGGACGTCCTAGAAATGTCATATTCTGAGAGAAGATTGTAAGATTCAGTGTTTTCAGTTTTGTCTTGACAAGGATATAAATTCCATTTATCACCCCTGTTGCTTTCACCCCGTAATTCTTTGTATTTGCCTGTCTAATGTAGAATTAATGCTGATAAAACAAGAATAGAACTGGCAATATGTAACATATTTCAGCCAAATGTAGTAACTCTGGCAATACATGTCAGCTCCTAGGAAGAAACCAAATATATCACTTCACAGAAAAAAAAAGAACCAGACACCTCACTCTGATTTTTAGTGAATTAAGACTTCATTCATTCATTCACTCATTCACTGCCCAGTGATGGTGATGTATTGCAGGAGCTGCTTGCATGAAAAGCGAGACAAGGCTTTCTGGGCAGAATGGCCTTAGCGATGCCTGCAGTGTTTGTTTATCTAACATGCTGTAATGCCATGAGAGCTGCTGCAAGGAGCCCTGGTTATACAACGTAATGTAAATATTGATGTGTATGGAAGAGGACTACTTTATAAGGCTTCCCTTATGCTCTAATAATTTGAGCTAATGATTGTGGAGACTGGGTTTTTCTTTGTCACGGGACATTAGTATGTTCCCTTCTATGGTTCTTCTGGTGGTCTTTTAAGAAAGACAACAAGAGGGATCCCTGGTTTGATCCTAACATGGGGGCTTTCTTTGTGGAGTCTCCTTCTCTCTATGTCTGCGTGGCTTTCCTCTAGGTTCTCCGGTTTCCTCCCACAGTCCAAACACATGCTCTAGGTTCATTGGAGGCCCTAAATTGCTCAGAAGTGTGAATGACGGCGTGAATGGCTGTATATTTATTTAGATATAAATGCCCCTGTGATCGTCTGGCAGGCGGTCTGGGATGAACCCCATCTCTCTCTACAGGTAGGATAGGCTCCAGCAGCCCTTAGTGCAGGTTATGCATTACAGACAATGAATGAATGAATGAATCGACATTTGGTGCATTGCTCCTTAAATTGCAATCTGTAAACCGCCCCATAGGTGGCAACTGCACTGGTAGCAAAATCTGATCTAACAAAGGAAAAAAAAGAACGAAAGCAAATAAATAAATGAATGAATAAATAAATCAGCAGCATTGATGGTTTCAAGTGTCCTCTACACAAACTAGCTGGAGATTCACTCGAGACCCTTAATTGTCAAGATATTTGAATGAGAGGGTGATGGCTGTATATCTCTATATTCGGCCCTGTAATCGACTGGCTACTGGTCCAGGATGAACCTTGCCTCTCACCCAATCATAGCTGGGATAGGCTCCAGCCCACCATGCCCCTGACTGCTGGATAAGTTGTCTGGGCAATTAATGAATTTTTAGTTAAATGTCATAAATGCGTTTCCATCATTCTTCCTTGTTTATCTAACATTGGCAACACTTCCTTGTACTTTTCAATTGGATACACTATATAGATATCAGGATAATAATCTTACTCTGTTAAAGAAAGAAAAGCTAGAAGCTTTGTGTTTTGATATGTTTTGGAATAAACTCAGAACTACATAGTCTTACTCCTATCTTCCTTTCGGCTCTCAACCAGACAGCATTGCTGGTCTCACCACCGTCTTCTCCACCTTTTCTTTCAATCTGTCTGATACTTTTTTATCACACAGTGCCTCTAACACTTTCACCATGCATCCCAAACTGCATGAACATGTTTCTGTACCTCTTGTCCACACACTCGATTTCACTGGACTGTTGATCCTAGGTAATTAAAACGCTCCACCTTCTTTGTCTCCATTCCCTGCAACCTCATTATTCAGCCTTTGTCCCTCCCATTCACACACATATGTCTTTCTTGCTTTGGCTAACCTTAGTGTCCGTCCTTTACAGAGTATAACTCAAACTCTTGAGATATTCCTTAAACTGTTTCTTTTTCTCACTACAGATCACAATGTCATCTGCAAACATCACAGTCCGTGCCAATTCCTGTCTAACCTAATTTATCAGCCTGTCACCACTGCAAACAAGAAGGTTTAATGCTCCTTTGTCACTCCTACAGCATACCTCACCACTGTCTCACGGCTCTCATATGTGTCCTGCACAACTCTAACATACGTCTGGCTCTCCAGACCTCCTCATACAAAGTATTTTTTTAAATTATTACCTTCATCACATTTTACATTGTGTTTTTACAAACTGTGTGTGTGTTTTTTGAAAAATGACAAGTGCCTTTTACATCATTGACTTTAACCATAACTGGGAATATGGTTTTATTTTGATGCTGAAATATATGAAAACTGATTGCTTTTAAATCATTATGACAGCAATCAAATAACAAACAGATACAGGAGATTTTTTAATGTTACAGGGCTGTTTGAAGTAACCAGAATTGAAACCATTTTATTTCACCTGCCTCTGTCAGGATGTATTATGTTTAGTTCTGGTCCAAACAAGACAACAGAAAGAGTATGGTCATGTAGCGGTAAAAACAGAAAAGCAGTGAATAGCAAAGCAAAAACGATAGAATGGGGAAAGAAGGTAATAAAGCTTGTCTGTCATTTCAAATGTGCATGGAGAAGGGAAGAAGGGAGACTGCAGATCCTGAGGTCCCTTGCCCGGCAGTAGAGGTAGAAATACAAATCATTCGCCACTTCCACAGTGTTGAAACTTTTTGGAGTTCCAGGAGCTTTTTCAGGAACTTGTCTGTGTTTTTGTGCATGAACCTCAGTTCCTAGAAACATTTCACTCCAAGGCAGGGTCTTCTTTTGATTCCGTAGTTGCTCATATGATGTTGGTGCTTGGTGATCGGTAAAACTCATAAGCTACGCCCATACCCAGACACTTCTTGTGGATATAAACTGTTGTGGTCACTGGTCTGCTGTTTTCCTGTAAATTGCAACAAAATGGACAGAACCAGTGAGAAATGGAACGATGAAGAGCTCTAAGCTCTAATGGCCTGCTACACCACAGAAGGATTACCGGGGCAAATACAAAACTAAAAAGGAAGGAAGGGAGTTCCTTGAACAAAATTTGAGTTGGACAGTTCTTAGAACTGTGTTCTTTGATATTTTTCTGTTGCTAATGTCTTTGCAAACTCAGAAATAAGTTATTTTCTCTTTCAAGAAAGAGGAGAAATTATAATATTGCAGACCCACAGCTTGTTTATGTATAAAAACAACTTTTCAAGAGCTGTTCCATTTTCAGCTTAGACATACAAATTGATGGTGTTGATTTTTGGCAACATGATTTTTATCAGCCCATTTTTTCTCGTTTTCTCGTTCGGATAAGGGTGGAGTTTGAATTAATTTTTTTCTTTTGAGTATATTCATTCAACAAAGGGTACTATGTGTTTTAATAAAGGGTCTCTTTGGTTCAGCAAATATTTGTGTAATAATAGTTAGATAACCAAACTACCTCATTATGATTGGATACTGCGGCACTGTAATTGTATGACACACATGCATACTCAGAGAGTTTCTATGACACGGCATGGACTAATTTGTGCCCCTTTAACTTAATGCCCCAGTGCATAAATATGGCTCCGCAGAGAGGGTGAGCTGTGAATAAGAGCTTTCACGTCTGTCTCTGCTCTTTATCTCTACCATCTCCTCTCACTCGGTGTTGGAAAGACACACACTGAACATATTGTGCATTGACATAAACGTTTGTAGCTAATTTTATACATTTAAAATGTATGAAATTGGCTTAAATAAATAATCTGTGGAAATGCATGTCAGATGTGACAAAAGTGATTTCTTAACTGTGAGCTGAACCCTAATAACAGGGTCGACGGGCCTCGCAAGAGCCTCTGTTAATGTGGGGGCCGCTATTTAAGAGTGGACAGGTTGTGCGAGTTGAAAAAAAAGTAGAAAAGAGAACAAAAAAAAAGGCGGGTAAACTTGCACACAATTTTTTCATATGATCAGAACTTAAAGCTCTACATACACACATGAATGCGCAAATTGAAAAATAGATGTTAATATTTTGGGATCAATATTAGACTATTGAAAATTGCAATATTATTGTATATCGAGTTGCAAAACATTATTGGATTTGTGAAACCACCATTGCAGAAATCTAACATTATATGGGAAAGACCAGTTTAAAAGCAGAGTTCACATTTGCTTTGTCTAAAGCTAATATGGAAAATGTTAATAAACATGGGTGTTGCTGAGTATAGTAACTCACTGACCTACTGTGATTTTAAGCATCCATAGAAAAAGTAATACATCTTCATTATTGGGCAGCCAATCATTTTCCTGCTGTCCAAAGTGCTTTGAGGCCCAACATATATCAACGTGAAGCTTTCCCATGTTGCAAGATGTTACAAGTGAATGCTGCATTGTGGGATTGGATATTTTGGTAAATGCATGTAGTCAGTTAATCATTTACAGGTATGTTCTCTCAGATCCGTTAATAATTTCAACACAGAGCTAATGGAAAACCTTCAAGGTGGCCCTTACAGTACATTTCCGCCAAAATGATCTTGGTGTTGCAAATGAGTAGTAATTTCCAGGAGACAGGCTTTTAGTTGTAAGAAACCGTAATAGTGAAAAGCAGCTGCTGCAAATCACCTGGCATATTTCAGACTCCGAGTAGATGTCAGTGGGCACAGCCACATGATACTTGAGGTCTAATTTGAAGAAAAAGCAAACCTCCTAAAAATTCATTTTTCTGTTCCTACATTCATCAATCATTTTTAATCAAAGATGTCTGGTTGTTGGCAACGCCAGCCTGCTGCAAGTTTGGCCTTTTTTTTTTCTTGGAAAGAAACATGTTCTTGTTAATGTGGCCTACTTATATGTCTAAATCAATGCAAAATGCATAAAGGAGAGTACTTTCTTTTAAATCCACCCAAAGACTTACTTAAAAACCCAACTTTTAATTACATTTCAATTTACTGTAAAAGACCTACCCAGGACAAATCCAAAGCGAATTGAGTGCAACAGAATCAATGAATGTGGGCAACTGTGTTTCGTCATTCAGCCGCCCATTTTGCGTACAGTGGTCAGGAGAGCTTTGCATGATGTAAATCAGCCTCTGCAGGAATAAAAATATGCACTGTATGAAGGCACAAGCACCCAAAAGGCCCATATTTTCACCTTCAACTGCTATTACACATCAAATTAAAATTAATTAAAAGACAAGGGCAACAGGTGTTTAAAAAGACAATCATCAGCTGAGTAAAATCAGTAATCATTATTATTTGAAATCAACAATTCCAAAAGTCCAAAAGATAATTGCTGAGTAATAATACTACTCAAATATTGCTTATCTAATATGCATTTGTAGAAAACAGGCTGCGGTCAAATATTCAAACTGTAACCCTATCATTCTTTTAGGTTAAAAAATGATAGAATATCGTATATATTAGACGCACCTAATCTTTGTGAGAAATAGTTTGATTAAGGTCATGTATAACAGTCTTATTGATCTGACATCGGCAAAGTTTTCACTGACATGGACAATACATTTGATTCTACATTTAATTGTGATTTGATTCGCATTCTATTCTATTCCATTCTATTCTATTCTATTTGTCAGTCAATGGCAAGTATATTAAATTTAACTGTTGGACACAAGATGTTTACCACATGGTCATAAATTTTATAGGTTTTTATGTTTTATCAAATACCCCCCCCCCCCCCAAAAAAAAAAAATCACAAGTCATTTATACGGAGTTTAAAAAGGCGAACTTTTACATCTGTATTTGGATTTTTATTTATCTTACTGAAACATCATTGCTGCTGTTATGGAACTACTTAACTTTGAAGCCCCAGGGATCGTGACAGAACTAATGGTTTATAGTCTCGTAAAATTTGCGTGTGTGTGTGTGCCTAACCATGCATGGGGGTGCATGCACGTGTTCACCAGTGAGTATGTGTGTGTGAGTGTGTGTGTGTGTGTGTGTGTGTGTGTGTGTGTGTGTGTGTGTGTGTGTGTGTGTGTGTGTGTGTGTGTGTGTGTGTGTGTGTTTATGTGTGTGTGTGTGTGTGTGTGTGTGTGTGTGTGTGTGTGTGTGTGTGTGTGTTTATGTGTGTGTGTGTGTATGTGTGTGTGTGTGTGTGTGTGTGTGTGTGTGTGTGTGTGTGTGTGTACTAGCCCATGTGTTTTTCTGCAAGGTGCATTTTCAGTGTGTCTCTTTGAAGCTTTGGAATTCACATATCCCTCTGCAGCTCTACATTGTGTTGTTTTGTTCCACCTTAATCCCCTGACGTAACCTCACATAAATCACACCACGCTGTTCCTCGACATTAGCAGGCAGGGTAAACCTACCACTCTAAACCTCACCGCGTGTTTACAAGCAGTTAATTTAGATCCTCTATATTCATGCAGATTGTCGCTTTAAGCAGTGTCACTACCGAGGCGCATTTATACAATTTTTGAATCAAACCCAGATTAGGACAATCATCTTTAATGCTAAGGAGATGCAAAACAGGATACATTCTCTCAGATGTGTACTGGAAACATCAAGGTTTGATGGAAAGGACTCGACATAAGTTACTTAAAAACCCCTGCTTAATTCAGTGGATTCACAAAACCCAGTCACTGAATGATATACTTGAAAACCGATAGAGACATCTGTCCAGGCATAGTTTTGTCCAATACATCTTGATTGTATTGATGGTGGGAAGCATCATGGCACCCATGGCCGGGCCAGCCTCTCTGTGTCGATGGCTCAGGGCCTGATTAAAGTGCCGGGTCACATTGTTCACACAGCTCTGTGGTGCCACGGCTGAGCAGGCCCAAACAATGGGCCCCTGCTCTCCTTTGTCAGAGTGAGGGGAAGAATGGAGACCTCTTGACATGGCAACCTGAAGCCCCGATGCCCCCACTTCACCTAACTGAGCGGGTCACAGAAAGACAGAAAAGGGGGAAGTTCGAGATAAGGATGAGGGAAAAATGGGCAGATAGGGTAAAAAATGGGTGAAAGGAAGGCAGGGGGCTTACATAAAGAATGATATGAGGATGAGTAGAGCAGATAAGTCGACGAGAGAGAAAATAAGTAATTTTCAACAAAAGCCATGACAAAGAAGCGTGACCAAGAGCACCAGGTTGAGGGCGAGGAAACGGTATGGAAATGAATGACAACTTAAGGTTTTCCACAAGAAGATAAGGCTAGGAAGTGTAAAAGGGGTAATTAATCTTGTATAACACTAGAGATTGGACGCATAGAAAAAATATGGAGCATTGTATTCCCTTTTGGTAATAACAAATGAAATAAAGGATGAAAGACGATCTGATGGTAAGAATAAGGAAACACCTGTGGTCCCAATCTCTGATCTGACCCATGGATTTTTCATGATTGTCTGCTGCAGTTGGTAACATCATTTGATATTATCTATTTATACATACATATAAAAAGTTTTTCATCACCACAAGATGGATTGGATGGTGCATAATCAATATGAGCTACAATCTCATGGCAGTTTATCATTACAAATTAGAAGGTTGGTTTGAAGTTTCTTGTTCTTATGGTTTCAGGTCACTTCCTGGGCAACAATACCGTTATTGACGTTCTTCGTCGTCAAGGATACAAGGTGGAGCACACTCCCGCTGGGCAGACCATAAACTGGTAAATTTTACCACAAAATGTACCCATAGTTAAACACACACACACGAGCAAACAGACACAAACCCACACACACGACACACAGACACAGACACACACACACACACACACACACACACACACACACACACACACACACCCCACACTGGGTTTTATAATTTGTTGTGACAGGGCACTACGTGTTGAACTAATCCCTTAAAATTGAATGAATTTCTAATTTTGTGAAAAAGTGTCAATCTATTGAAATGAAAGTAAACTGTATCAACTAGTTTGACATTCCTGCAAAACACAATCCCATAGTATTTTCTACCTGCTGATGGACTTAGAAAACTTGCCAAAGAAAACAATAATGTTTAGCTACAAGTATGTTGATGGGAATACATGTGCAGCTGGAAAGACACTTCAAACCTACCAAAAATATAAGGGAAAAGCAAATCCAAAATTCTCTGCAAATATAGACAAAAGACCAATCTTTTGATGCTAATTCAAGGCAAAACATAGTGACTGAACTACAGAGCTGGTCAGCTTCACATCTACCAATGAGCTTTAGTTTTTATCTGTATGCTTGTGTGGTGTCCCCAAATGTACAATATGGAACAAGGTGGTTTTAATTATGCCTCTTTTTTTTTTTTCCAATTTTCCAATTTCGCTGATAAAAATGTTCGGCTAATTGTTTTAGTCATTGAGGGTGGATACATTTTTCGGACCCTGCGATGCAGAGGGTGGGGAACATGGCTAAACCCCTAGTGGCCATTCAGGATGTGTAGTTCAAAAGGCCAGTGTAGCAGAGTTCTCACTCTGGATTCTTAAGTGATTACACTTAAGAATCCAGGGTGAGAACTCTGCAACACTGGCAGTCTGCGTGGGTGGCTATCTCACTGGAGATCGTTGCCTGTGTGTAAGTGAATGGATGACTGAGTCTACTTTCACATACACATCTCTGTTCTAATGCGGGACCATGGGCTTTTGATGAGCCCATTCATACAAGACTTTTGCCATGGGTTAATTCCTGGAATTCACCATTGACACGGAGTCCACAGCTGTGTGTCCCTTTCATTCTTTTCAGGATGACATCTGAACATCAAATTGAAGCATATTTTTCGAATTCAAAACCTTTAGGTAGTTGCATAAATAGCTCAAAAAATCAAAGAGTTTAGACACACCTGTTTTCTATGATTTTCAACATTGTAGATTAATACTGAAGACACCCACACTTTGAAGTAACACACATGGAAATGTGCTGTACCCACAGTAGAATGTTATATTATTTTGGTTTCTTCAAAATAAGTGGTCCCCTGGAATGGTTTTCAATCAACTGGTCTTAACACATTACTGAATGTGTTTGAGACCATCAGTTATGCTGTGCAGAGGCAGGGCTGGTACAAAGGTCTTCACAGTGAAGAGCCCCATTTGACTTCTGCTCTTGTCCATATCATGGCAAGAACCACTCAACCAAGTAAAGTCATTATTTTATTATTAAAATATGTGTATGTATAATGTGTATATTATTATTTTAAGACATAAAAGTCAGTCAATTCTGAACTTTGAATGTATTCTGAGTGCAGTTGCAAATACCATCAAGCTTTCTGATGAAACCGGCCCTCCTGAGGACTGCCCCAGGAAAAAAAAAAACAGGAGTTATCTCTGCTGCAGAGGATAAGTTCATCAGTTACCAGCCTTGGAAACTGCAAATTAACAGCAGATTGGAGCCCACATATGTGCTTCTTATGTATCACAAATATCTCAACAGCAACTGTTGAGAGCAGGCTGCATGAATCAGACTCCCATTGTCAAATTGCTGTTGGTGATTTATTCGAAATCAAAGGCACACTTTACCAGCATGGCTACCACAACATTCTGCAGCTACATGCCATCCTATCTGGTTTGCGCTTCGTGGGACCATCAATCGTTGTCCACAGGACAATGATCCTAAACACACCTGCAGGCTATTTCAGGGTTATTTGTACAAGAAAGAGAGTGATGGAGTACTGTGTCAGATGACCTGGCAGGAGCACTCACCTGACCTAAACCCAATTGAGATGTTTTGGGATGAGTTAGACCGCAGGGTGAAGGCAAAGCAGCCAACAAGAGCTCAGCATCTCTGGGAACTCCTTCAAGACTGTTTGAAAATCATTCCAGCTGACTACCTCATGGTGCTGATTGAGAGAATGCCAAGAGCATGTGTAAAGCTGCCATCAAAGCAACGATGGCTACTTTGAAGAATCAAATATAAAATATAAAACATACTCTGGTTTGTTTTACACTTTTTTTGTTGATTACATAATTCCATATGTGATACTTCATAGTTTGTATGCAGTGACATTTTATTTATTTGTATAGGGATGAAATATGGGATGAACCAACAGTAATGCTGATTCCCATCTTTAGTTACTAGCTGGTTAAAATCAATTGAGGATGGCTTCACTATTATTGTACAATGTAATAATGAAATATGAATGAGACGAGTCCAAATTTTGACAGATACTATACAAAGAGAGATATATTTGTATTCACAACACACAAATGTGCAACGAGCAGCAAAGAGGCAACCTCGTGTCGCAGTTATGCAATAAAAATGAAAATTACTTTCTGTAGTCAAAAGAAATGTTGATATGTGAATATAAAAATATATACGGCACCGTGCAGTATACTCTCGGCTGTGTCAAAGGGTATCTGCAAGGTATTGTCTTGAATCAGCACATGGACATCATGCATGTACACATCTGCAACATTTGACATATATGACCAACATTGGCAGCAAATGGTATTTTCACATTCCATACAATACGTACAAAAATATACAATATGTTTGATTTACATGTAGCCTGCAATTATTTTGCACTCTGCAAAACAATTCACTACATTTACCCCTTCATAATACTGTTCACCCAACCAGAACCAACAGAGTGCTCTTCCTCATCTACTTCTCCTTGTTCTGTGTCTGTAGGGATGCATGTTGCTATAGGGACAATCACAGCTTTCCACTAAAGGTACAACTTCATCAGTGACTTCAAAGTTTTTGCTTCTTTCCTTATATAGAGTCACACCTCTATACTTTGAATTATGACCTTTCTCCATCAGTCTCTTCAGGTAACATCTTCAGTCTTTCTCAGGTAACATTAAATTATCCTCAACAGACATCAGAATTACATCTTGCTTTTACAAACCAAAATCATGGTTTGTCAATGACACTAGTCAGTGCCATCATCCAAAGTCAGTGAAGAGCACCCAATTGCACTTTATGTAGTAAAGACTGACTTGTGTTTTTGTCCCCATATACTGCCACCTGATGGTAATTGCTCGAAATTTTCCGCCCCGCACTTAGTTGAAAAACACATCAATATGGGGCAAATTAAAGGTACCACGTCGGGTCTTTGGGTTTAGTGTCATAAAGTCAAAACAAAACCTTTACAGCCTTTCTAATGATAAACATCTGGTGAGGCATAAGCACAAGTGCCTTCATGGATCACACCGAAAAACACCCGCTGTTCCTGAAACTTATAATACTGCACGGGAGGTATACAGCAAAAGCACTAAGCCAAATGCGCATCATCTACCAAGTGGATCTCATGCTTGACTCGGCATCCTGGAAGGCAAACCCAAACGCTTGTAGAGGATGGGTCTGGGTCTGTTCTTTTTCTCTGCTAGCTATATGCTGCTGGTCCTGTATTTTAAAATATATCATTATTGGCTGGTCTTGATTGTTTCTTTGGAACAGCAGTGACCTCTTCCTGATGAACTGGATTACACTGAAAGACCAAATTTGTTAGCTAAGCTTCAGCTTGCCCCCTCTGAGACAATATGCCTTGACTGGTCTAACTATGCAGTTTATATAGCCATGGATCTAAAGTGGGCACTACAACGAACAGTCTGACTGTACAAGAACAATATATCTGCCTATTATCCAGCCCAGGAAAAAAGCAAGCCCCTACAGAAAAAAAAAAAAAAAACATCGAAAAGAAAAATAAACATCTCTCACAGGGACTCTGAAAGACTAATTATTGACTTGAAAATGAACCAACAGAACACACAGCCATAAATCAACTGATGATTGTTTTAGAGTTTACCAGCCAGATAACCTTATGGCATGCAGATCGACTTATCCAACAGCATCGGACAGAATTGGACCAACAGTTTGATCACATTTTAAACGATTCAATCTGTTGTAAAATAGAGCCGTTGGTTATTGTGCATAGACCTAGTATTTCTTTATCTTTAGAAGTATATAATTACCCACTTGAAGGTGGCAACAAAGCTGATGAGTTGCTGATACAAGAAGGCTCATCACTTCCTATTAAGAGAGAGTGCCGCCTTGTGGTTTAGTGGAAGCAGTGTTTATTCCGGGTTTACATGCTCCCCTGCTGAGAAGTATATGTCCTTTTGATTTAATGCATGACAAGAATTATGTTTTTTTTTTAAATGTTTCAGAATCCTTCAGTTCTTCTTTTAATCAAATTTTTAAATTGAACTATTGTGAATTATTAATACTCCATGTGAAATTAAACTGTTCATTGAAAATAGCTGCATTCTAATTACTGAGCTACTTTTCCTTAATCTTTTGAAGCGTTAGTGTGAAACAGAATTCAATAAATTTAGACGGCTGTTTTATCCAAAGTTCCAATTCCACTGCTGATCTTCAAGCTGCAAGTTATTTGCATTACCAGAGTTGGTTTGAGCACCGATGCTGTCAGTCATCTATTTGCAGAGAACTAAAGATGTGTCTCCCCCCCTACATCTAAATGATGCAAATACTTGCAAGAGACAACCACTTCTGTCAAGACATGGTGGGAACGCAAAGGATCTCACACAAAAAAACAACTTCAGTGGTGGACTATTCCAGTATTGAGTGAAGACTTGGCTGTGTGACAAATCTTCTTCAGCAGTATCCATTGGCTTCTTTCTAATTCTATGAGATTCTAAGGTGCTCCTGTATACATTTCTTCACAACTTCCTTTGGTGTTGTCCCCAGGGACATGGGCTGCATGACATTTCTTTTTCTGTGCGTCCTCCTCAGAGAAAGCAGTGGTCCTGGCCATGAAGGCTTGACAGACATCCGCTGTGTGTGGCCTTGTTTCTTTTTCAACCTGTTTGGAGTCAATTGGCTGTTTAAGCCAAGGTTTTTGTAAAAGAAAAAGAAAACTTTATCCTGCATTGTCATTTAATCAGGCTTGATTTCATACTATGCATGAAATTATATTAAACGATACATTAAAAAACACTCGTAACACAACGTATAAAACATCTGAAATATCGTAAACGAAATGTTTTTTTGTCTTTCAGGTTAACTTGCTTCTTTTTCACCCACTGAATAACTTCTTTTTCAGATGTGCAAAGATGTGTGTGATGTACATGTATGTGTGTGTGTGTGTGTATGTATGTATATATATGTGTGTGTGTATATATATCTGTGTGTGTGTGTGTATATGTATATATATATATATATATATATATATATATATATATATATATATATATATATATATATATATATATATATATATATATGGGTATACACCCATGTATATATATATGGGTATACACCCATGTATATATATGTGTGTGTTTGTATGTATATATATATACATAGATGTGTGTATGTATGTGTGTGCCTGTGCTTTTGCCTTATGAATGGGTCTTCGTGTGTTACCATACAATTTGGGACGAAATATGGTTTGATTTTTATACAATTCATATGAAATCATTTTGGAAATTGTCTCAGATATGGTACACACTTTCAGGTGTTGCCTTGAAGGAAAGATGCGCTAGAAAATTCAGCACAATAATATTCATCAGCATGTTTTACCTTAACCTTATTTTAGCGCAATCCAAAGTGACATCATAGGATTATTTGGATATATGGGATGGGACTGCTGTGCTCTTACCACAACAATTTTCCTATTAAAGAAGTTGCCAGGGAAACACAGTGTATGTGGTAATAACTGTCCACAGTGTTGAAGCCAGCTGCCTTTACATCATCAATATAATGTGAGATGGAAATTGAAAAAAAAAAGTGAAGGAAATCTATTTTAAATCTAAATCTACTTTTTATTTTTGTCCCTAAAACAGCTAAAAGTATTGCCTTAGTTGTAGGAACATAAAAGAAGTAAAATAGTTGGTTATCAAAAGCATTTATATTTTGGTCTGATTCTTCAGCAAACACAAACAATATCTTAGAGGTACATTCAATTCAAGTTCATTCAACTCTTTTTCACTAAGACTCAGATTGATGGAAGGTTCATGAACCTGGGAGCCCCAAACTGTTCTGTTTTTTAAAGCCCAAGCTCTTCTTGCATTCGAGTTGCGATGTCATTTATCAGCTCAGATATTTTCCAAATATCATCATATCTGAATAGGTTTGAGCTCTTGCTTCAAACCCAACTAATTTAAGTATGAGTAGATGTAATCCCTTTTCATAAACAAATAAATGTTAGAAATCTCTAAATCGCCATTCAACTTCCACCTCCGGGAACATTGCAGTTAGTATTGTTTATCAATACAACAATGTTGCTATATTAACATTACATGGAAACAGGCAATGGTTAAGGCTTGTTGAAGGAATTTCATGATGGAAGAAAAAAAAGAAAAACATCGAAGGCTATCAATTCAATTAGACTAAGGTTCACTGTTATCCTAGATAAATGGAGAACTTCTCTCATATATTTGGTATTTTCAAGAGAACCCAAGCAAGCTTTTTTAAATGATACAACATTTTCACTTGTGACAGTGCGATAGCAGTTACTAGAAAAATATTACATATGGCAGCATATTACATTTACAAATAATAAACATGTCCCCTCCTTTCCAAATGTAATGAGCTTTGTTATGCTTCCACCAGGAAAATGTCAGGATCTGCCTCACCAGAGTCAGAAGACCACCACAAGGAGTCCCCTGTCCTGGAGCCTTTCCTTCACGAGCTTCCCCACAAGGAGGGGATTCAGGGGCAACCCTTGGAGGAAGATACATTTCCACACATGCTTCTCCCACGGGACAGCCCGGAGCTGCTCGAGAAAGCTGAGAGGAAAATTCTAAAGAAAAAGAGGAGGAGCAGGCAGAAAAAACAGAGGCACAGGCATTTTAATGACCTCTGGGTCCGCATTGAGGAGAGGTAAGATAGCAAGAAGAAGGATACAATGTCAACAGGAAGAGGAAGGGATGCCTAGAATCGGTCATGTTGTACCTCTTTGTCCGCTGGGTTTTTTTGTTTTGTTGTCTGTGATGATTCTGTGACTTTTCTGGGGAAATGTAGAGAAGGTCAGACAGAAGGCCGGATATGAAGAGAAGAGGAAAGAAAAGAGCCCTCGAGCTAAAGTTCAAAGATGGCACAGAGGATGTGAGGAAAAAGATAAACTTAAAAAAAAAGGGTTTGATGCTTATTTTGTTGAAAATAACCGTCGCCTCCTGGTGCAC
Organism: Fistularia tabacaria; assembly: GCA_901007705.1. NCBI lineage: Eukaryota > Metazoa > Chordata > Actinopteri > Syngnathiformes > Fistulariidae > Fistularia > Fistularia tabacaria. The sequence continues at coordinate 153,732 of CAAKHD010011959.1, forward strand.
TACTGCAGGTTCAGTGAGACAGCGTATCACATCACCACACACACACACACACACACACACACACACACACACACACACACACACACACACACACACACACACACACACACACACACACACACACACACCAGCGCGCTATGACTCAGGGCTGGTTCCTAGCTGATAAA
>CAAKHD010011960.1:0-13671 GCA_901007705.1 Fistularia tabacaria
CCCCCCCCCCTCCCCCCCCCCCCCCCCCCCCCCCCTCCCTCTCCCCTCCCCCCCCTCCCCCCCCTCTCTCTCCTCCCTCTCTCCTCTCTCCTCCCTCTCTCCTCTCTCCTCCCTCTCTCCTGCCTCTCCAGCAGCTGCAGGGTTCAGATGCACAAGAGCAGCAGTCAGGCAGTATTAGGTTTCCACTTCCCAGATCTCCCCTTAAAAGCCTGTCCCATAATGGCCCTTCAGTCACACAAACACGCGTTGGATTTCATAGGAGGAGGAGCGTGCACGTGCACACACACACACACACACACACACACTCGCACACACACACACGTGCACGCGCGCGGCAGCGTAAAGACCCGAACCTTCGCAGGAATCCTTAAATCAGGTTTGGCTGTTTGGCTGTTTATTTACATAAAACGGAAAAAGTTCAATTTCACCCGATGACATCATTTCCTGCTGGCGTCGCCACGGCGACCCGCAGGGTCCGCACAGCCGCGCCGTCGGGAGCGTGCAACGGGCGCGTAATGGACACCTTGTTTTGGAGTGGTAAATCAGAAGAATAAAAGGAGAGGAGGAGGGGTTTTAATTGGAGGATTCTGAGGAGACGGAGGAAGTGTTTCCACCCGGTGAGCAAATATTTAGCATTTCTGCGGGGAGAGTCGGCGCACGGCGGAGCGCTGACAGACCACCTTTGTGCGGCGCCGGCCCGGAGAGGAGCTCCTCCGCGGGCCACGGAGGCACCGGCGCCCCGGGACGGCGGCGGCGGCAGCGGCTAACGCCGGGCTTTGATCGGCGACCCGTCGACACGCCGCGACCCCTAATTTACTGAGGGGTTTAAAAAGTCCCTCCGTTAAGATCACTTCCCTCAGATAATGGGAAGATCTGCCCCCCCCGTGACCTGGGAGGAGTGTCCTTTGTCTCACTCCTCGTGTTTGCCTTCGCCCATTGTGTCTGCATTACCCCCCCCCTCCTCGCCGCGCTGCACCGGCCTCAAAGAGGAAACACTAAATGTATGGAGGCCATTTCCCCAGTGCTTCCCCTGCACACACACACACACACACACACACATTGTGCGTCCTCCTTCCACGGTGGAGCCGCTCCTCGGCCGTGCTCGCATACCGACGGACAGGAACTTCGGAGCTCCTCCGCCGATCATCTGGAGCGCCGGCGGCAAAGAAATACACCGACACACACGTGTACACCTGGATATGTAGACCTATTTATCGCCATGGCAACCCTCTCCTGCCCTTTGTCGGGCCTTCCTCTGCGCTCGGCGTCAGCCCGGGCAGATGGAGGAGCGATGACATCACCCCCTTCGTCCCCGCCCCGCTGGGGGGTTATTTATACCGGACCTCTATGAGTGCGTGTGTGTTCATCACATGCGTTGTGTTTTTCCAGAGAGCCGATGCTACGCTAACGAGGCGTGTTCTCCCGGTTCGCTCCTGGTCCTCGCCGAGCAGAAGCCAAATATCAAACCTATTATGATATGAATCAGCGGCAGGGGAAATGAGTGATTTTCAAAGGAAGCTAATAATTACTGAACATTAAGAATGGAAACGTTCCATGTTGTCGTGGCTGGAGGTCCCGGAGGTCCTCCCGGAGGTCCCGACCCTCTCAGCACCAGCGGCGCCGGCCGCGTCACAACGCCCGCGTCTCCCGATGGACTCTGAACGTCGGGATCTCCAGGACGCTGGCGCTCCGTCGAACCCTCCGTGCTGGAGCTAGCATGACGAGATGTTCCCGCTTCACGGCCAAACTGTGTCAAAACAACAGGCTAACTCGCTGGTTCTGAACGCGTCCGACGGATTCGTTCAGCTTAGCTTGCGTGGAAAGATTAGAAGGACATCCTCAGTGTGAGGACATCTGAGAAGGTGCCCAGGAGGCCCGACTCGAGCTCTCCATCACCACAACACACAGAGGAGTGTGTGTCCGCGCATGCGAGCCGACGATCGGCCTCTGCCGGTCGTCAAAGAGGGACGGAAAACGACCGCAGCTGGGTCGCCATGGCGATAGCACCGCAGATACACGAAGATGCGGCCTCGATGGCGGCCATCTTGACGACAAGATGATTCAGGCCTTCGGAAATACGACGGCCGTCGTCGCAGACGATCTGGACGGGCCGTGAAGCTTCGGGTTCCACCACGGTGGTAACCACGAGGAGGAGGAGGCCGAGGAACCCGGAGAACCAGGCCTTCTGTGAAGACCAGCGAAGATCCGAGGCATCAAGCAGAACTGACAGGAGACCTGATGGACGCATCTGGAACACTTCGCTAGGAGCTGCGTGGGAGGCGTTAGCTCGACTGCAGGAGCGGTTGATCAGACACGCACACACACACACACACACACACACACACACAAGGAGTGTGTGCTTGTGATCTTGGAGCTCCATCAAGGCAACCATGTTCTCCTTCACCAGCAAGCCCTCTGGTTAGATTGCACAAGAACAAAGAGCTGCTAGCGGCGCAGCGGTTAGCGCTTTCGCCTCAAAGTGAGAAGGTCCCTGCTTGGATTCCCACAGTGGGACTTCCAGTGTGGAGTCTCCATGTTCTCCACGTGTCTGCTGGGCTTCCTCAGGGTTCTCCGGGTTCCTCCCGCAGTCCAAACACATGCAGGAGCTTCACTGGAGACCCTGCATGGTCCAGACGTGCGGATGAGAGGGTGAACGGTTGCGTGTCTCTATATGAGGCCCTGTGATTGGTCCAGGGTGACCCCGCCTCTCGCCCAATCACAGCTGGGAGAAGCTCCATGAGGACAAGCGGTGTAGATGGTGAATGAGTGAACGAAAGAGCCGCTCGCCGAAGGTGCCGTCACAACCCTGAGGGTCTTCCAGGGTTTCCAGGTTCCTGTGAGTGTCTTCACCACAGCCGTGAGGTTGTGATCTTCAGAGCTGCGTGTCGGAACGGAGAGCCAGGCTTTCTGCTTAATTAGACGTCCTGAAATGGTTCCACCTGCATGTCCATCTATCTTCTGCTTGAAGCCCATTAAGAAGATGCACGAGGCCCAGGAACACGGACGCATGAAGAAGAAGCTTCCTCTGAGAGAGGAACCCATCCAGACCCGTCCGGCTCCAGCGGCCGCAGCCTCCAGGGCCAATAAATCACCGCCGCTAAGTGAGCTTTTCCTTTCACCGCTTGCAAACAACAACCGGGCTAATTTATAACCAGAGGAGCCGGGCTGGAGATGGAGCTCTGGAGGACGCCAGCTGAGGAGGTGCGTCGCTCCGAACGCGTGAAGAAACGACCCATCGACGTGGAGACGGAGCACCCACGCGAACCCGTGTTTCCGTTACAAAACACTGGGGGTGCAAACATCTCCCTGAGCGTGGAGGTCACGTCAATGCAGCGGTGCCGTGGACGTCCCCCCGTCCACCCGTCCACCACCGGACCTTCACCGGCTGCTGACGGCAAAGTCGGGCTGTGACCCCACATGCCTGAAGCGGCGGGTTCTGCACAGCAGACGGGGTTCATGTCGACGAGGAGAAGCCGGAGCTTCGGACCGCGGCCCTCATCCAGAGAGGTGCTGCGAAGGAGATACGAGAGCTTCCAATGAAGATCCAGCTTGGATCACGTGAAGGAGTTCAGTCCGGCCATCAGCCGCCGCACGTTCACCGTCGATAAAATCACAGCTCCTGGTCGTCCGATCCTGGACCCTCAGGAGAACTTCCGGCCCGTAACGGAGGAGCTCGGCGACCCGGCTGAGATGCGGCGTGCGTTTTCTGGGTTCTGCCTCCTCCGACCGCACATCTCCGGCTCTGGAAACACCGGACGGCGGTGCTGAAAGCTCCCGCCGGGCGGCAGAAGATCCACAGAGGTTTTTCCCGAGGCTGCGAAGGAGGCGGCGGGGGCTCGGGGGGGTTTCTACCTCGGAAAAAAGTTTTCGGAGTTGCGGCGCCGCCGGGGGGGGGCAAACGCCGTTCCCCGCGCGACCCCTCCGGCTCCTCCCCCCCCCTCTCCTCGCTCCACCTTGACCCCTCGAGACAAAAATCCCCAAAAAACAAACGACAGGAAGGTGAACCTGAACGCCCCGCGGGAAGAAATAAAGGCAAATGAGCGGTCGTGGAAGGCGGAGGAGAGAGCAGCTTCAACGGTCGACCGAGCGGAGCTTCTGACTCCACGGTGAGACACGCCGGCGGGGACCCGCGCCCCCCCCACCCCGGCGACGGCAGAACTTAGCAAAGCGCTAAAAAAAGGAGAGCAGAAGAGCGGCACTTACCGCTGGAGTCCTCGCGTCCACGTCCGGGAGGCAAAGATTCCCCGCTTTTGTCCAACTTCCATGTCTCCGAGCTCCGGCGCGGCACCCCCACCCCTCCGAGAGGCAGGGAGAGGGAGAGAGAGAGAGCGGAAAACAGAGGGAGAGAAAGTAGGAGGGGGGGATTAGTTCTGGTGTGGAGATGAAGGGGGCCGCTGCAGCTGTGCACCCCCGTCACAACCTCCGCAAATCCAATCCTCTCCTCCATGTGTGACTGCAGCGCCGCGGAAAAAGGCAACGGAAACAAAGTGATCCTCTTACACAGCCGACGGAGGGAGGGAGGGAGAGACAAACAAGGGGGAGAGAGAGAGAGAGAGAGAGAGAGAGAGAGAGAGAGAGAGAGAGAGAGAGAAAACAAGTGGAGTTAGAAGGCCGAGGCAGCCGGAGAATAGCAGGTTCAAGTTTTCGCCGTTTCCTCGACTTTGCGGTGGAAGTCGGGCCGGCCGGAGCTTCCACCCGGGCGAGGAAACACAGCATAATACCTTCCAGCTTCTTCCCACCCCCACCGCTCCCTCGCTTTCTTTCTCTCACTCTTTCCCTCCCTCCCTCTCCCTCTCTCTCCCTGGTAATAAGCCCGGCTGTGACAACCCCCCTCCTCCCAGCGCTGGAATGCAAAGGGAGCCTTTCAAGAGGCCCAGATAGACGACCCTCAGAGTCACTGCACCTTGACCTCCGGGTCAGACAAAGTGTGTGTGTGTGTGTGTGTGTGCGTCTGAACGTGAGGGGGGGGTTGAGTTCGCTTAAACTCGGGAGGGGGGGGGGGGTGCCTGGCGAGATCACCTGGGATCACCGGACGTCCACGTGACGGAGGGCCGGGGTTCTGTGACCGGGGAGAACCAGGAGATGTTCGGCGGGAACATGACATCACCTTCGCACGCCGGCAACCCTCCGCGGCCGCCATAAGATCCCAATCATCCCAACGGGATCCATCGGGGCGGCCCGAGCGGACGGGGGGACTCGACCTTTCCCTCGGGACGTGGCGTTCAGGGGAAGAACAAAAAAAAAAAGAAAAAAAAAAAAAAAGAGTTTGCAGTCGTCCAATCAGGCGGGTCTGCGCGGTTTGAATGGGAGAGCCGGTCCCGGCTGCCAGTCACGGCTCGGCATTTGGGCTGTTCAGCATGTGAAAACCTATTCTTCAAGTGCATTCAAGTGTCCCCGCTAATACCCACCCAGAACCGGCGCCCCCTCCCAGAGCGGCCCTTCCTCCCGCACACAAAGCCCCCTTCAGCGGAGCCCTTTCACCGGATCAAGGCCCGTCGCAGGTGAGCCGCGCCGGGCCGCCCCAGGCCTCGGCGGCGGATCCACGAGCAGATTTGATTTTGCGATTTGAAGGCACCACGAGAGGTGCCGGCTGGGGGAAGCTCCTCCAACATGGCCGCCCGCCCCTCCGCACGAGAGAAACACCCCAAATCTCATTTCTAATCCGCCCATTGAGAAGTGGGGTCACCTGCGGGGATTATCGTGCATCTCCAGCTTGCCGGCTTCCAGGAGCTCATGGTGAGAAGAATGAGCGACGCTCATGCATGGAATGGATAAAGACCGACGCGCATTCAGGTGAGCGGAGATGTTCAGAAGCGGCCTTATCGCGTCGGTCCAGGTCTGCAGTCCGAATAAAATCACATTGAAGATCGCGTCCCTTTGTCGTCCCTGGTCCAGGCGTCCAGGCAGCTGCTCTGCTGGCCCTGCCAGAGGGTCTCCAAGTGTTCTTGCGATCGAACCCGCTGGGAAAGCAAGCTCATCTGGTCCTGGAAGATCCACAGCTTCCAGATCTCAGACACTTCACCCTCTGCTTGTTTGCCTTTCATTCTACCGCAGGACAACATCTGCTAGCTGTCTTCAGACGGGTTGTTCTGACGATATCCGCGGTTTTGTCACAGAAGCACTTGCATAGATTTCAGCCTCGGTCTGATCTGGGGTCTGCTGGCTCCGGCTGGAGCTCCACAGGGCTCCGTCTCAGGCCTCCTCCGGCCGCTTCCTGCAGATGTTTTCCGAATCGAAGACGCCGCACGATCGGCCCGTTTAACCGAAGAGATGCGGTGAGCGTCCGTCTTCTCCAACAGACCTCCTCGGGGACTTCTCGGGACCTCCTGGCACAGCAAGGGAAGACATTTGCCTCCGACGAGGACCTTTTCCGTCGAGCCGGGATCAGGACGTGACGCTTGCGGTGGACGTGGAGGTCCGGCCTGAAAGTCGTCCCCGCTGGTCGGGGACATATGCGGGTTCTGGGTGGTGGAGAACCCTCTCCGAAATAACGGCGGACGGGTTGAGGGTGCAGAAATGGCACCTGGTTCACGGAGGAGATCTTAGTTAGCTCCGGTGACATGAGAAGGTGGCGGAGCCGCAGGGCTGGCGTGAGATCTGAGCGTGGGTTTGGGTTCGGTTGCCACCACGACTGACAGAGAGCGCTGACCTCCACCTAAGAAGGTGTCGGACATTGCTGGTTTCAAAGTCCGGGTGAACGTTCAGATCATTTTGGCCGCGGCCCCGAAGCCAGTCCCCGGAATTCCACCACAAATCACGGCGCCAAGGACGCCCGTCCTCTCGCCGTTCTGCCAAGAGAAGCAAACCTGCTCCAAAGGTCTTCACTCGGAAAACAACAACCATGAAGTCAGACGGGGCTCTGCGGAGGGAAACCAGGAAATCCACGCCGTCCGACGCTAGAATCCAACAGTTTGAATTCCTGGAAATGCTGGTGAAGCCCACCTTCACGCCTTCCTCCTTCAGCAACGAGGTTTACAGGGAGGGGAAGGTTGAGGCTCTGAAGTTTATTGAAGGGAGCTGGAGATGTCCGTGGATCAGATGACCGCACGCCTGACCTGCAGGCCAGAACCTTCACCGGAACCCTGGACACCCATCAAGGACTTCTAAAAAACATACAATAACGTCTGTCAAAGCTCCGTTCATGGTCCAGACGTCCATCCAGGACCTTCTGCAGGGTCACAGCAACAACTGATGGAATATTAGGAACTCCTGTGAACGCCATCTGACACCTCCGACCATCCACACGTGTGGACGACGCAGGGTCTCCGTGAACCTCCTGGCGGTGGGAGGAACCCGGAGAACCCTGAGGAAGCCCACGCGGACACGGGGAGAACATGGAGGCTCCACACGGGAAGGAACCCCGTGGGAATCCGACCCGGGACCTCCTTGCTGTGGGGCAGAGAAGGTGGAAAGAAAACCTGACCGCGGTGTCTGAGACGGGCAGTGTCTGGACGAGCGTACATGTATGCTCGTCCAAAGGCTCATTTCAGAGACACCTCCTGACCTTCCAACTGTGCCCAATCTCCTCCGACACGTTTTACCTTCACTGCCAGGTCGTCGAGGACATGAAGCACGTGGTCTCCAGCTTGGACCAGGGCTCCTGTCAACCCTCTGCAAACCTGCCCGCCCGCCCGCCTGCCGGACTCGGCCCCCTGGGAATGATATTGTGATTTCCCCGACCCCGTCTCCTCGCGCTCCGCCGTTGCGGTTGCGTTTGTGAGTCTCGGCCATCTTGCCCCTCCTGCGTATCCGTGGGGACGGCGTCAGGATTGGAAGCAGGAAGCCGGAAGCCGAGGGTCCGACAAACGGCTGTCTTTGGCTCTTCTGGTCGGCTTTTACGGAGATAAACCGTCAAACGCGCGTCAGCCGATGCCCCTTTGGTTTCCATAACGACACTTTCCTTCATCTGAAAAGCACTTGAAGACGCGCAAAGCCCAGAAGCTTCTGGCGGAATCGAGGCCTGATCATTTAACCGGACGCAGCCGGACCCGCCGGCTCGGAATGTTAGGAAGGCCCGCTTCTTCTCACTGTGTGCCGGGAGCAGCTCCGTGCCCGGGGCGACCCGAACCCGCCGGAAACCGGTTTTACAGCCCGACAGGAGGTTTGCCAGCTGGGCCGGAGGAGCCGCGAGAACACGGAATAAAGTCTCCTTCGTAACACTTACGACTGGGATCCCGTTTCTTGACATTTGAAGACCAACAAAAATGAGGAGTGGCCGGAGTATTTCTCTTTAAAAGTCCACCGGGCCGCCCGAGCTGCTCCCGCAGGAGCTCCCGGATGGCGTCGGAGAAGCTTCTGCCACCGGAGCTTCACAAAAAGAGTGTGAGATGACATGAAAAGAAACATTGCTGCCCTGCAATGACAAGGACTGTGACGGACTGCCGCACTTCCCTTCTCTTGCTCTGCAGAACAAGAGGCGGCCCGGGTGCATCACCTGCACACTGCCGCCCCCTGCAGGTGACAAGCTGCCACAGCCATCCAGGAGTGCAGCTGGCCTGCAGGGGAACTCCACGGATGCACTTCACACTCCCGTAACGCGGATTTTCGGCTACGAACCGCTTCAGTGGCGTGTCGTGAAGGATTCCGCTGGATCGGAGAAGATCTGTTCAAATGTCAGCCGCAGAAAGCGGAACGGTAGCTTGATGTTGCCTCGGCCGGGGATCCGGGTCCGGAGAAAGGAAAACGCCGTCTCGTATTTAATCTTTTTTTTTTTTTTTTGGTGGCGCTCTCAGGATTTCCTGTGTTAAAACAGACATGAAAGTGGACTGGAAATGTGTTTATCGGACTCACAATGTGTGACGCCGGTGCTGCGGGATGTGGCCGTAGATTACACTTCAAAAGTCAGACAGAAGTCCCGGTTCCAAGTTTGGAGGACGGCGACGCGGCCGGACGAAGGACTCGCAGGAGCTGCTTCCACGTCTTCACCCTGGATCTGCACAGCATCTCGCCCGCCTGTGGCGTCCGCCGAGGTCGGTGGCCGGGGATAAAGCCAGATTTACAAATACTGTACATGAATTCCACGGAGTAGCACGAAGAGAGATCGACTGCAGGGGCTCAATCAATGCGAGTGAAAACAAAGGAGCAGCTCAACCCGGTTTGTGAGGGATTGCACAATCGGAGGGGAGGCTCAGCGCGTCACTGCCTCACTTCACGTCTCCCCACCGCATTTGAACAGGAAAATACACAAATTCGGCCACATTGACGACAAAAGTCATCGGAATGCTTGGAATCATAACATCCTGTCGCGGATCAGTGGACAAATATTTACAAATGTATTTTTCATCATTGTTTGTTTTTCATGATGACACAGGGGAGGCACCGCTTCCCCCTGCCTCCCCTGAGCGCGCCTCACTGCCGCTGATGTGGACGCACACAAATGCTCTCCGGCCAATCGGACAAGAGCAGGTCTGTATTTACATCATCGACGGGGCGACGGCTTGTAATCGCAGACGAACGCATGCTTCCCCCGAGAGACAGGATTTCCCCTTCGCTCATCCCGGACGGGAAATCCGGGCGCCACGGTAACGGCGATATTCATTAATCGGCGCGATTTGAAAGGTGCAGCGAGAAGGCCGATCAATACGAGAGGAGGGAAAACAGGTCAGCGGGTTAATGGAGGATCCAGCGCCATGAATACATGAAAATAAAAGTCCACGAGCGGGACAATGTGTGCGTGTCTGCTCTGTTTTAATCCTCTAATTCCCCTTTTTGTTTAAATGGTTTAAATGTGCAGAATTAAAATCACCTGCTGAAGAAGGAAAAGCAAGTCAAGCAGACACGTGCAGAAAGCACATATTTCTGTCCCTGCCTTTGGCTCGGCCAACGAAAGCCGGGACGCTCTGGAGTCGGAGGAAGATTTACACATTAAGGAAGAAATTAGAAGACAAACTTCCTCGCATGGGAGGAGGACCTTGCAGGATCTTGAGTTTCAAGGGAAAACACTCCTTAGCGCCGGATAAATCAGCGAGGGGCTGAGAAGAAAGACTCCATTGCCGACGGCTGTTTGGCCGGCCTCCCCCCGCGGCTTGGCTTCCTGCGCTGTCTTGATGCCATGTCAGACGTAATTGATGGCGGCCGCAATTTTCCTGTCAGCTCGCGTTCGCCGTCCAGAAACACTTGACACCTTTGGCAGAGTGCAAACAGCGCCGTTACTGACGGCTGACGTTTGCTCTCAGAGCGGTTTGTGCGATCCTTATCTCGCTGATATCACATGAACGCCACGCCAATCAGGCCAGGAGGCACAACTCATTGACGGCTACGCTAACTTACTAGCCTGTTACTGGACTAAGAGTCAGATCTGGACCTCCGGCAAATCAACATTATAGTAGAATATTTACGTTATGTTTAACAATTACCCGAAATTTAAGCAGAAAAACCCGGCTTTGCTGGACGTTGCCATGGGCGACGCCCCTTTTCGGCCGAGATGGAAGAATGGCCACGCAGACGCTGCGCCAAGTGGACTGAAGGCGGAGAGGTGGTGCAGACGTGCAGGACAATAGCAACAAATTGCCATGTCGTTTTCTCTTCCGTTTATGAAAAGCTCCGAGAGAAAACCAGCGCTAGCTTTGAGAACTTCACCGCTAGCTTTGAGAGCTTCACCGCTAGCTTTGAGAGCTTCACCGCTAGCTTTGAGAGCTTCACCGCTAGCTTTGAGAGCTTCACCGCTAGCTTTGAGAGCTTCACCGCTAGCTTTGAGAGCTTCACCACGAGCTTTGAGAGGTTCTCCGCTAGCTTTGAGAACTTCACCGCTAGCTTTGAGAGCTTCACCGCTAGCTTTGAGAACTTCACCGCTAGCTTTGAGAGCTTCACCGCTAGCTTTGAGAGCTTCACCGCTAGCTTTGAGAGCTTCACCGCTAGCTTTGAGAGCTTCACCGCTAGCTTTGAGAGCTTCACCGCTAGCTTTGAGAACTTCACCGCTAGCTTTGAGAGCTTCACCGCTAGCTTTGAGAGCTTCACCGCTAGCTTTGAGAACTTCACCGCTAGCTTTGAGAGCTTCACTGCTAGCTTTGAGAGCTTCACCGCTAGCTTTGAGAGCTTCACCGCTAGCTTCGAGAGCTTCACCGCTAGCTTTGAGAACTTCACCGCTAGCTTTGAGAACTTCACCGCGAGCTTCGAGGGCTTCATGTACCATCAACAAGAGCGGGTGATTGTCGGGCAGACGTCGCCTCGTGTGCTGACAAGTATCTGGGTTTTTACTGCTGCTGTGACGGCTTGTGTTGCAGCTAAGCCTAGCTCCGCAGGGAGCTAACAACAGCTAGCAAAAGTGCCCTTGTGTTTGCAGCCATCTCCTCTACAGCTGAAAAACTATCAATATCTGATTGGCTCTTGGTTTAGCGAAGCAGTTTGAGGTCAGACAACAAGCTAACAGACTTAATCCATGCTTTGCTGCCCTTGGCTTTCTCGGTCTTCGGCGGGAGCTCTCTGGGAAGTCCTTGGTTTCGGTTCACGTTCTCGTCTCCCCGAGCGGAGTTTATTGTTCTTGGCGTCAGAGCGGCCGCGCAAATCAGATAAATGCGGGCTGGAGATACGAGGCCCCGTCGGGTTCCTCGGTTCCTTTCCGGCCCCGGAGTGACAACTCGGGTTTGTCCAAAGCCGGAGTTGTTGTTTTGCAATCAGACCTTGTTGCACGTACGTCCTTCTTCCCCTGACGCCTCGAGGAAAGTTTGGAGTACAACCTTGGCTCTGTCCTCTACTGTCTGCTCTGTGTGTGTGTGTGAGAGTGTGTGTGTGTGTGAGTGTGTGTGTGTCTGTGTGTGTGTGTGTGTGTGTGTGTGTGAGTGTGTGTCAGCCAGAGGGCAGAGGTGAGAACAACAAACAAGCAGAAATCACAGCGGCGCTCAGACTCCTCGGCCTGGACGCCGCCTCTCCTCCAGCACAGAGCCTCCTTCAGCACTCCTGGTTCCGATCCTCGTTTCAACAAGAAGGACAATGAGAGGCGAGCGCAGCCTCCGCCTGTTCTCCGCCTGTTCTCCGCCTGTTCTCCGCCTGTTCTCCTGGAACGGTGCTCACCTGCTGCAAGGGAGACCTTTTGAGAAGCAGCTCCGACGTCCGTGTTGTGTTGACGTGATCAGAAAACGCGGCTCTTTGTGCGGCGGTTGAACCCCGGTCGGTCGGTCGGGAGCCCCCCAGTTTGCCGCCGGACGCGTAGAAGGTCGTCGTGGAGCTTCCAGCTGCGGTCGGGACGAGGCCAGAAGGTTCCAGACATTTCCATGGGTGTAGAAGGAAACCGCGGAATTGGTATTTCAGTCCGACAGCGGACACGGCGCAGCGCCCGCTCTGCACGAGGGTTCTGGTGCTTCACAGGAGCTCCTGTCAACTCACCAATACATCAAGGAGGACCAGGTCAGTGCCGAGCAGAAGACCTGGTCTGGTGAACCCGCAGTGCTTCTTGATCTTGGTATCGCTCGCATCCAGTGATGGACGGGCTGAGGTCGCATCTGCCTGATGAAGACAGCCTCTGAAGGACCTTGATGAGTCTTTGGATCACGGCTGGTTCTCCAAAACCCTGGTTTTTACTTGTGATTGTGCATCAGAAGGCCGAGCCGTTTGGTGATAACACACCTTCTGAGGTTGGTCACGCATCCTGGTTTCTTCTTCCTCCGGAGCGATCAGATGACAAACGTCTCCATCGGCTCATGTTTCCCGTTCACCTCGGAGAAGATCCCGCCTCCACGGCTGTCCGGGCGAGATGACTTCATCCTGCGGCGGCGGAGCGCGTCGAAAACATCTGGTCGGGGGTCGGAGGCTCAGAAGAAGAACCGCAATCTCTGACTCTTGATCAATGTCACCTTCGGGCTCGACCACGTTCAACCAGCTCACTTCCTGCTGCCTCCTGAGGGGACCGGAGCGGCGGGGACCCCGAGGACCTTCTCTGCTCGGACAGCTTCAACGGACGCGGGCTTCACCAAACAGCAGCACCGACCGGTAGGCTCGGAGTTTGAGGATCTGAGCAACGTAGTGGACCACAACCAGGAGACATCAACCCACATCACTCATTCATTCGTCATCTACACCGCTCGTCCTGCACTCAGGGACGGGGGGCGGAGGAGACGTGGGGTTCCCCCTGGATCCATCACAGGTCCTCATATGGAGACATACAACCAGGCATTGCTGCGTGGGGTTCCTCAGGGTTCTCCAGGTTCCTCCCACTGGAGACCCTGCATTGTCCAGATACGGGAGTGAGAGGGTGAAAGCCCTGTGATTGGTCCAGGGTGAACCCCGCCTCTCGTCCAATCGCAGCTTGGATTGGCTGACCGCAGGATAAGCACTTTAGATAGTGAATGAAAGAGGTGCTAGCTGCTAGCTTAGCATACCTCTCCAACCACGATAATGATGTTTTCTTGTAACCAGAATTGTGTGATGGATGGATGGATGGATGGATGGATGGATGGATGGATGGATGGATGGATGGATGGATGGATGGATGATGGATGGATGGATGGATGGATGGATGGATGGATGGATGATGGATGATGGATGATGGATAGACGGATTGATGGATGGATGGATGGATGGATGGATGGATGGATGGATGGATGGATTGATGGATGGATGGATGGATGGATGATGGATGGATGATGGATGATGGATGGATGATGGATGGATGGATGATGGATGATGGATGATGGGTGGATGGAGGGGTGTGGGGTGGGGGGGGGGGATGATGGAGGG
>CAAKHD010011961.1:0-32807 GCA_901007705.1 Fistularia tabacaria
GGGGGGAGCGAGGGACCTTTGGGGGGGTTTTTTTTTTGGGGGGGGGGGGTTCCTGAATGATTTATAGAGTCACGCTTGTGCGAGCAAATCGCTTGGACTTCTGTCGTGAAAAAAGGAGTAAAAAAAAAAAAAAAAAAAATGGCTGTTGTGCGTTAGCCGCCGTTAGCTCTGTCGCATTTAAGCGGGCCTGTTTGAAGAGCTTTATTCAAAAATCCTGAATCCCATTATGGGGATGCGTCCAAACCAGGTCCATCTCAACGGCCTCTTTTACCCGGACATGCTGTCTCTTCACATCCTGTCCGTCCATTTTGGTTAAATGGTCTTTGGTGGCGAGGGCGGGTCGGTGCCTTGCTCAAGGGCACTTCGGCATGCATGCATGCCCGACCCGAACAGGATGCACTTAAATTGTATTTGCGCCTTGCACGGAATACTACGGCGCTCCGGCGACGCCGTGCTGTGACGGCGACTGTGTTTGTACGACGCAATTTGCAAAGGCAAAGATTGCTGGTCTTTGCAGAGGGCGCCTGAAGGGTCAGATGGAGAAGGTCGATTCGCTGTGGTGATCCCTGAGGGGAAAAGCCGGAGGAAAAGAAGAAGAAGACGGTAAAATGAAGGGGACCGAGCACGGGTCAACTTCATGACGTCACTACCCAGACAGCGTTGCGACGTAGACGACAATGTAGCTGGTGCAAATATTGATCAAATAGGACTATAACATCTGGGGATTCCTTTAAAATAAAAGAGCCGTTACTTTGCTAGGCTTAAAACCTTTCTTTTTGGTTTGACTGGACCCCTAGTTACGCTGCCATAGGCTTACAGTGCTAGGGGATATCCCACGATGCACCTCTCTCGCTCCTCACACTTTTCCCATCCTATCTGCACTCCCTTCCCTTCATCAGTGCATGATAATGCCCTCATCTCGTCTCCCAAGTCCATGGACTCTGTCATTGATCAGGTTCCCGAGGGGCGTGGCTTGATCTACTGAACATTAAAGCTACTATTGTGTCGTGTCAGCTCTTAGCATGTAACCGTTAGCGCTGCTTTTAATTGTTAGTGTTTCGTCCCTCCCGTCCCCAACGTCCCACTCTGACTCTATCACACTTTTGCTTTCTCTTTCTACCCCAACCGGTCGAGGCAGAAGGCAGCACACAATTAACTGATGCAATACAATTGGGTTAAAAATTAAGTAGGCCATTAATAGTGTTATTGCATCAATAGTAATGTGCCTGTATTTAATTACAATACATCTACTCATGTGTTCCACATCAGGTTTTTATATATTTTGTCCTTTTTATTAATCAATGCAAATCCCGCATTGAGGTCTAAAAGAAAAAGTGACATTATTCAAGTGAAACTGTAACTTCGTCATCACGTCCATCAGTTAAAGCTGAAAGAATGAGGGAAAGTTGCCGAAAACAGAGGCCAGTCAGAGTATATTTGTGGGCGAGGATAGTTTCATTTATTTATTTATCTACTTTCTGAAAACAATTTCCAAGGCTTTTAAGAGAGGTTGCAATAAATATGTTGTTTAAATATATTAAACATTTTTTTAACTTTAAAACTTATGAACAAAAAGTGAGAAAAGTAAAATTCATGACATATAATTCCATATCAAGTCATATTCTTTATAATCACATGCCCTTTGCGGTTAAAAAAAAAAAAATGTAACCCCGCCCCCGTTGGGTCACTCAGCGGGAGTGGAGGCGGCGCTCGGGACTGGGGTCATATTGTGGATCATGTAAAAGTTCTCGTGCTGGATGCACAGTTTCAGCAAATTTTTCAGTGTGTCAACTTGAATTTTGCTGCCGTCCCCGGCCTGCACATTCTTTAGAACCTCGCTGCAGTTCACCTGGAATGACATCGTTGACACGCCTCAGAACCACGGCGTCGATGGAATCAAACACGCAATTTTGTACAGAACCATACTCACTCCCTTCAACGTGTTGTATTGTTTCAAGTTATTCCTGATGGCTAGTATTTTGGATTGCTGGTAACGGATGACCATGGGATCCTCTAGGATCGTATGCACCTTGCAGAAAAACCGCTTCTGTCATGTACAAGGGCGGAGGGCAGACGAGCAAATAAAAAAAAAGTGCCTACTTCCGAGCCAGCGATGTGCAGCAGTTATCGCTCTTTTCAATACAATTTGTCATCAGTAGATACAGTTGGGAATAATATGGGTGTATATATATATATACACATATACACACACACACAAATGCATATCATCAAAACCTATTGTCGTGGATGGAGTGAAAGAGGACATGAAGTTAGTTGGTGTGAGAGAAGAGGATGCAGAGGAGAGGGTTAGAAGGAGGCAGGTGATTCGATGCAGTGACCCCTGAGGGGACCACTAGAAAGGAAAATATTGTTGTGTGTGTGTATAAATGTATATATAAATCTAAATATAAATAAACAATGCTAGCTGTGAATATAGAAAGGTCCTCACATCGCATTTGTTGTTGCTGTCAGTCAGGTGCTTCACATTGTCCACAAAGGTTATTTTGTCCTATTCAAAAACAAATATGCAAACAATTACTGCATCAACAACAAACAAGAGCAGTAATACTTTGACCGTCTCGAGGTGGAGTGATCACGGGAGCGCTCACCTTTACGTGATATTCAGTCAGGTAGAAGATGTTGTCCAGGATGTCTTTTAGCGTCACTTTCGAGCTGCTCTCGGTGGAAACGCATAGGGCGCACAGCAGCAGAAGACTCGCGGTCGTCATGGTCGCGGCAAGCGTCGGACTGAGAAGTTCGCGGGGTGCCCTCTTGAACTGGTCGACCGGTTGTTGAGCTCGGGGCTGGTTGTGTGCTCCCGTTTTCGTGAGCTCTCAATTTATACGGTCGCCGTGCTTTTTTCCTGCCTTGTTACGAGGAACAAACGCAAGGGGACTTTGCAGAGTGCGGAAGATAAGATTTGCTTGATTAGGCTGTGGTTAATGAGAAATTTCGACCAAGCCGAGATACATTTCTATGAAACGGGTCTAAAATGCTCTTTCGGCCGGAGTTTTTTTATCATTCGTTGATGTAAGCAGTGAAGACTTTGGTAAAGAGAGATTTTAATCCCGGGCTGTGGCACTAAATTCTATAGAAAAATGTTTGAGCCTGATCTTTGACCTCATCTGATTTTTCATAGTGATACATCTGCATGCAATCTTGTCATTTGGCCCAAAAAAAAAAAAAAAAAAAAAAAAGAGAGACCTGAAAACGGAGATGGCCCTGAGTCCGGCTCAAAGTTTGATTTCCAACGGCGCCAAGAAATCGGTTTGAAATGAGCAGGTTGTATTACTCAAAAAGAACAACATTTATTTAGAGAATTGCACAGAGAATAATAACAGTCTTGCGTGTGTCAACTCTTTTGTTTTCGTTAGAACTGCATATTAGATTTATTTTTCTCTCATTTGAAATGATTCGAAAGGGCACAGATGGGACCGGCCCGACCATCACAGGATGCCACCCATCGTGGACTCCTGTTGCCGGGTTGGTGGCGTTGGTTTTTCACACAAGTCGGCGGTGATGAAACAAAATCAATGTTAGCATTATTCGTTTGTGTGATTGGACTTGGAGTTAGAACTTCAGAACAAACAGCGACATCAGAAATCAATAAAGAAACCGAATGAGACCGAAGCGGGAGGACGGCGAAATTACGGCGTAATCCCCCCATCTCAGTGGAGGTAGGAGGAGAGGGAGGCGATGCTGCACTTCACGATCTCGGAGTTCTGGTCCTTGTTCTTCTTGATGCGGTAGAAGTGCTCGATGTAGCTGGATCGTCCGAGCAGCTCCACAAAGTCCTCATCGTGGGTGATGACGAGCAGCTGAAAGTTGCGCTGGCGGGAGCGACTCTTGATGATCCTGTGCCGGATGACATGGGAAATTCTCCGTCAGCGCTTGGCAACGCATAGAAAAAGCAAGCGTCATCTTCTGAACGCGATATCGTTGTGTTACTCTATTTTCCCCTTGATGCACTGCATCACTTAAGTATCAGTCAACTAAATTTTACGGACTTCAATCTGGAATATTGAAATCACAATAGCGACAACTAGCCCAAACTTAAACCAAATAAGGTATAAATTATGACTTACAAGATTTACAAAACAGAAGCATTGAGAATGGCTCCTATGGATCTGTTAAAACAAGGCTATATCTTGTATTATATATATGAGCAGGGGGAAACAGAGGGGTTGCTCTCTTTGCGAGTATGTATATATATAAATGTACTTGATGCATTTGCGAATATGATCATGGCCAATAATGGTGCACCTTGAAAATACCCAAGCGAGACACAGGATGTTTCAGTGGTTCGAATTTCCGATTCAGACCAACATTCTTTCCCGCTCGGAAAATGTGATGTTGGTTCGGTGCCGGCGGAGCAACGTAGGTTTACGAAATCATCCTCGTCAACATAAGTCAGTAAACTGGAAGGAGACAACTGCACTGCACGGCGTCTTTTTTTTTTTCTCCCCTCGGTCGGTTCTGAGATTTAGATCGTCTTGAAGTTTGAGGCAGAGTTTACGGGTAGCGATCCGATAACTCTGATAACGATCTCTGGCAATTTCGTTTAAGTGGGAGTCACCCAACCCCCGCATGTGCGTCACTGTGTACGGACTCTACGAGGGCCTGCGCCAGCGACTGGATGTTTTCCCGGTCCAGATTGGTGGTGGGCTCGTCCAGGGCCAGGATCCCGCAGTTGAGGCAGAAGGTCTCGGCCAAAGCCAGGCGGATGATAAGGGAGGCCAACACCTGGGAAGACACAAACATAGCCATTTTTAGAAATAATTTCCACGAGAGGAAAATGCAAAAGGAACTCTACGTATTCAACAGTAATCAATTCTGATTTGAGTTGAAGTGTTTGCCGCTACCTTCTGGCCGGCGCTGCAGCGCCCCCTCATATCCAGGGCGGTGTCTCCTTTCACCATAACCACCCGGTAGTTGTAAACCCTCCGCTTCAATCCGGCAGACGAGTTTTCGTCCACATCCGACCTGATTTCCACATACTCTATGTCTGCAGGTGCGGGGTGGGGGGGCAGGCGGTGACACCGACGACAATGAGAAGTTGTAATCAACTCCTGGATGAAAATGCACTGATTGCAAACGCGCACGCCGGTTTGAGCCTCACCTTGACCCCTGTAGGTGCTGCGCCAAAGGTCTCTTACAATCTTGTTGATTTCATCCATTTTCATGCTGTGGAACTTCATGATGGTTCTGAGGGTGGGAGAAGAAAAAAAGCTGCCATCTTTGGATTTATATCTATTCAGATGAAAAATCCAGGGATGCCAACATTTAATTCCACAATACATTGGATGTTACAGCCCCCCCGCCCCTGGTTTATGATTTGTCATCTGAAAACCCAGTTTTTTAAAATCTTTCTCCACATTGGACCCGAAAAAACTACGACTGCCTGTAGGTGCTTGATGACTTAAAGTCCAGGTACAAACAAGTCCCCCCCCCCAAAAAAAAATTAAAATTAAATTTTTTTTTTAAAAAAAATCACATATTAGTCATATGTGATTTTTTTTTTTGTTGCAGTTTTTTTTTTCTTCCCAGAGGTGCATTCATGCATCTCGCCTGAATGTCTCCTAGAATGTGACACTCAGATGATCTTCAATGCATGTTGATGTAAAGATTTGACGACAGATTGGCTGGTGGCTGCTTTCCTGCATACCAAGAAGCACAATGTCTGTAATCTAGCATATTGATAAGAAGATATAAAGTGCTCAGAAAACAGCAGACTTAGAACTGCGTAATCCACTGCGCTTCATTTGATGTTCATATATGGAGGAGGAATAGGAACACCACACAAACAGGAAAAAAAAAAAGAGAAAAGCTATAGCCTTATCCATCTATGTGACCGAGTGTTTATCTTGTTTATTCATCAAAAGAGCTCAAGAAACTCTGTAGTGCAATTGTATTGGAGACTGTTTAGCGTTGGTCCCTTGAAAAAAGTTTTAGTTATTACTTATACTTATTTTATACTTTTATACAATATTACTATTTCATACTTTATACTTATACTACTTTATACGTCAGTTTGACCAAAAATAATAATAATGGGGGGGTAGGGGGTGGAAGACAATGCATTCATTGTCATTCATTAGCTATAACTTCAGGCTTTTAGCTTAATTATTTTCATTATTATTAATCTCTTCACTTCTTGATTTATTCTTGATGCTTTGATCTATTTTCTATATTGACATACAAAAGAGTTGAGATTCATGGTTGGGACTGCAAATACAATCACATTTTTTTTTCTTTTTTCAAAAAAAGTCATGACAGGACATCTAAAAAGTCAAGTCAGCGTTCAGGTTTTTCTGGCTGATTGCACACGCACAAACAAACACACACCCACACACACGGAAATCTGCTTTCAACTGAGTCACATAGAAAGTTTGATAGTGGGTTTCTAAATTTCCACACTCATCCTGACGTCATGGTTTATAGCCAACTGTAACCTGGAAATGTGGTCCTCAAAATCTGCTTGTTGCAGGTATTGATAATACTGCAGATAAAAAAAAAAAAGAGGGCCTGAAAAACCTGCACAAGTTAGAAAACGATCCTGCTTTCGGTGTCACACAGTGAGATGTTTTCTGTCTTCCTGAGGTAGATAGATAGCTTTAGCGCTTGTCAAACTACTGCATACATACACACATACGCAGGCATACAGTATGTATGTACTGTATATACAAGACAATAAAAATGACGTCCACTATTTCCGAAAGAAAAAAAAAGGAAAACACCGTCAAACGACAGCAACAATATCTCACTTTTCCTAAATGAGCTCAGGCTCAGGAAAGCCATCGGTGTACCCAATTGTGACACTCGCCACTTTCAAATTAAATTGTTCACCAGCAGATTACTCCAAACAGCTGTTCTTTAAGGGTTCCTCAACGTTCCCAGCCATTTGTTGCCGGCTTTTTGGAAATGTGCAGCAGGGATCCGATCCAAAAACGAGTGAATATTTACAAAAACAAAACAAAAAAAAAAACAATGAAGTCAAAAATACTGTACGTTGAGAGATGGCCTCGTCTACCAGGGAGTCTTGAAGAATGTCAGAATTTAGATAAAACTGAGCAACTTACTCACAACTATGCAATATAATCACAATTTTGTTGTATCTATAACACCATCATAATGTGAATTCGAATATCATAAGTTGTGGGCTAGCTGAATATGCAAATATATATTTCACATGTTTGACACACTGAAAGCTTTATGTTATTGAAAATGTGTTCATCAGATATTAACTGCAGCAACTGCTCCAAAAGGTGCCTCATATACTAAAGGTTTGGGCAATCTTGGGAAAGCTAAGCTTCTTTTGTTAATATGACTAATGCTCAAGTGCAGACTCATCAGAGAAAAAAAAAAAATCTTCTCTTCAAGAAATGCATTTATTTGTTAAAACACGTCATTTGCCTTTTTATGACAACTGTCTCTGTAAAGACGCTTTTTGGTGGAGCGCTCCAAAATTCTGAAGCTCACCCCACAGACAATCTGATCAGTTTCATTATGAATGATGACATGCGCATGTACAAGCTCCTGGGCTGAGTACACATTGCATACTGTGACCTCAGTTCACACAAACCTGGAATTGAAGAGAAATAAATAGTTAACAGATTTTAACCCTTAACTTTACTGACACAAAAGTGTGAAATTTCCCCTTAAAAACAGGGGACTTCATCAATCCTCTAGTTTCCCAATCAGTCAAACTTGGGATCAGTGGCTTTTTTTACCTGATTGTGTGAATACAGAATATGGCGACACTTACTGATCGAGGGCCTTGTAGTAGAGATCCAGGTCCTTAATGACCAGCTCCGTTGTCCTCATGACGATCATCTGATTTTTGTATAGCTCGTCAGCTTTGTTGTACTGATCCTCTCGCAGCTCTTTTCTGCAGTTGATCAAAATGACAGCTGTAAGGTTCATTTTGAGTGAAAAAAAACGTACAAAAGTTAAGTATTTTGCAATTTCACATCAAAAGTAGGTTCACATGATTTACTTGTGATGCAGTATCTCGTCCTCGAATCCTTTCTGACGCCCCACTGCCATGCTGCGGTTCTCCTTCAAGTCATCCAGCTTGCGGTCGGTCTCTCGCCGTTCTCTGAATCACAGAGAAGAATGAGGTCCAAACGTCACGATGAACCCCCTGGTGTCACCATGAGGACGGGCAAATTAACGAACCTACTGAGGTTATAAAGAATGTAAGGCTCTTACTGACGAAGCTGCATCACTTGCATGTTGCCCATGTCTTTCTTGAGAGCCTCGCGTTTAGCCACAACCTCTTTCAGCTCCTCGATGCGCTTTCTCAGGGTCAGGTTGTCCTGCAGCCAGCGCTCCTGGACCTAAGAATAAAGAACGGAGGCCATCACTACGACGGGGGCTCTGCTGATCATTTTCAGATCTTTTCCAGCAGCAATCTAGAAAACATGCATTGAGTGCAAAGTATGGTTCATGATAACTGACGTTTTAATTTGAACCTATCGGAATAATCACCAAGTTTTGCCCTTACTAGCTGGCAACACTTTTGCTGTGGCGCTCATTGGTCCATTTATGGTCAGCTGTGAAAGCTAACACCGACATCTGATGATAAATGAGTGTTTAACCATTATTCATGGTAAGTGAGCCTCTGTCACACACATCATGGAGAATGAGAATAGTAAAGTACATGGTTACATTTCATAAAAACCCAACACGTTCATATAGTAGTGCAAACCCGATAGATTAGGGGGCGACATGCAACATTTTTTTTTTGTATTCTTTTTTTAAATCACACTTACATTGGCGTTTTGGAAAAAATAAATAAATAAATGAATGAATAAATAAATAAAACTTTAAAAAGAGTCTGACCAGCTCGGCCGGAGGAAGGGAATGAGTGTGTAAAATTGGCGAGAGAGAGAAAATAACCCCCCAAAAGTTGCTCTTCCTCTCAATCTGTGATTGATAATCAGATTGCGGATTACCACATGCAGACATGACACCGACAACAGCTAAACATAATGCATCATTTCTGGTTAAGGTATTTGCAGAAGCTACATTTTTCTTGGATCAACTCACTTCAAAGCGTGACTCACTGTCATGTCTCTCTCTATTTTCTGACGTTTATAAACTTGATTAAACACCTCCCGA
Organism: Fistularia tabacaria; assembly: GCA_901007705.1. Lineage (NCBI taxonomy): Eukaryota > Metazoa > Chordata > Actinopteri > Syngnathiformes > Fistulariidae > Fistularia > Fistularia tabacaria. The sequence continues at coordinate 9,124 of CAAKHD010011961.1, forward strand.
TAGGAGAGCATTATAAACTAAATAATTATTCTCATTAATTATTCAGGTGCTAAATGATGAGCGTATGTCTGACACAGCCTGGTTGATTTTAGAGTTTAACATGATAGGTTTCATTGAAACATATGACATTTTGTTAAAATGCTGCAGATTCGGTGACACGTTCAAAATATGATAAGAATTATCCAAAAATCTTAAAGTTGATTTGTGTGTGTTACATAATTGCTAACTTGCACAAACATGGCGCAACTTATTGCATGATTTCTAAATATTGTTGGTGGCTAGTAAAAATGGGACTTTGTGATTTCTAAAGAATGTTGTGGAAGTGAAATTTTGAAAATGTAAATACTTACAGAGATTAATGGAAATAAAGTGTTGCATATTGATATTTATCCGTTTCCTACCTTGATAAATCATTATTGATAATTATTGTGAGAAATCATTCGAATGATCAGTGTCTTCACACAGATGATAGCCTGAATTATTAAAAATAACATATAGTTAAAGGTAAATTGAGCAAATGAGTTATTTTGTGTATCAAACTGGTAGCCCTTTGCTTTGATCACAACCCAAAAAGTTGCTCCCAATTTTCAAAAAGGTTTGCGACCCCTGCTGCTTTAGATGGTTCACACTTTGATATTCCTGGTTCGATTTGTCTCGCCATAATATTTTGTACAGTAAAAATTTACATTTGGTAAATTTCGGTTTGATCATACACAAAGATAAAGACCCAAAGGATAATAATCCATACCTTTTGAGTGTCTATGTCCTGACGAATGTTCCCCATGTCCTTGTTTATTTTTTCTTTGTATTTTTCGGCCTCGTAGAGCTGAGAATTTTTCTCCTGGAGCTCAAGCTCCTTTTGCTGAAATGAGAATAAAAATGACCGTATATTTTCTTTGAATATTTTCCACAATTACATTATATAAAAAAAAATTAAAAAAAAGTACGCCTGTCACACTTGGGATATCAACATGATACGCACTGAAGAACTGGGAAACCTAGAATTACCAGAAAAAGACTTTTACCTCTTTGTATTTATCTTTGCCTTCTTCGAGGTACCTAGTGATCTCCGTCTCCAAGGAAGTGATTGCCTTTACTCTCTCTTTAATACCATTGATCTGCCAACATTTGAAAAGGTGTTAGGATTATGCAGCTGCAGACACTGACGCTTGTCGAACCCATTCTTCTCCTCCAAAGTCCACCTTCGGGTCTTTTTTTGTACAGGATTTGCATTCAGAACACACTCCTGTGATCTGGGAAATCCAGCTGATTATTTTATACTGAATCACAAGTTCAATTTTTTTTTTTTTTGCTGATGGGGAAGGCACGGCAATATGTAATTTATAGAAGTAATATATAAAGGGGTCACCAGTCTTTCGGGATACTTGGATCCCCTTCAGGTGAGATGCAGAGTAGGGAGAACCCGTGTGATACATTTCCACATCATTACTTTACTGAGTGATCCTTTCCCAGCTGATTACCTGACAGGTGACCGTGAATAACATTTAGAATTTAGTGGTCGATTTGGCATTAGCTTTTCATATTTGTCATCTGAAAAATACATTTGGTGTTATATATTGGAGCAGCACTGAATGTCTTTCACGCCTGGGTTGCACCAGATCTGTCCGCACTGAGGTTTCATTTTGACTTCATCCGCGACGATAGTTTGATGTTATTAAGTGTCATGTGATTTGTTTAAAGAAGATACCCATATGCAAGGCCTTCCCTGCCCCCCCCCGCCAATATCTGATACACCAAGTACATATCCAATGAAAGCAGAATGAATAGACGCGTTTGAAGCTGATGTAACTCAGTGCAGTTCTTTCAAATAGAGGAAGTCGGATATCTTTGATTTGCTCCTGCAGCCTCGTTGTTGACAAAAACGCCGTCTACCTTGTTCTGCCCTTCCTCTTGCCGCTGCCTTTTGTGTTCCCCGAGCTCCTGCTTTTCCAGTTGCAGCTTGTCCAGAGTGTGTGACAAAGGGGACAGCTGTTCCTTTGCATCCTGGTTGGAGCATATAAGAGCAAGGAGAACACGGATCAGGTGCTGATGCTTTGCTTCTGTTCGCAGTAGTTAGTAAACCGGCCGACGCGACTAAAAAAAGAGCGGTTACTTAGCTCCGTGCACAGAACCAGCCAGTGGTATCACGGCCGCGCGCAAATGCGAGTGTGAAGGAGACATCTTTTTAAAAATAGCAAGCGGTTCAGTTCGAACCGAGCCATAAAAGAATAACCTTGAAAAGCTTTTAGAAAGACAACCTTCTGAACAGACTGAAGCTCACTTGAGAGCTGCTGCCTTCAAAGAAATCAACTACATTTACAATGTTGCTTAAAAATGTGAAGACTTGTAATCTGATGATATTTATAATAATAACAGACACAGTTTGGTGAATGTACTGTAACTCATTTTCAGATGGCTCATTTAAATTGTCTCAAGAAAGTTGTTAAAAGTTGTTTGTGCTATTTGATGAGCAATGTCTTTTGTGAAAAAAAAAAAACTCAACAACTTACAAATGTGTTTGTTTCTCTTGTGCTTTTGTTTTATTACAATATGCCCGTACTGAACATTGCATAATGTGCCTTTTTATGCAAGTTAAATAATTTTTACAGAAGGACAAATAAGTGAAAAATTGTACCCTGATGTCCCTGGTTAAGGACTTTATCTCACTGGTGAACTCAATACACTGGTCCTCCAGCTGCTGCTGTTTCTGCATATTGCTGCTCAGCTGAAGTTTCTCGGCTTTCGTCTCGTTTACGTAACTTTTCAGCGTCTGAATCTGATCCTGCTGGTCTTGGATCAGCTTTCGCTTCAGCTCAATCTTGCTGGAGGCTGCGAGGACACAAACGATTACAGGCAAAATCAAGAGACAAGAGGGGGCAAATTCACACTAAAAACCCGGGTCTTTTGGGAGGTTCCAAACCCCGAAATGAAGGCTTCTGACAATCGTCAAAACTAAAAAGTGCACTAAACTGGTAAATATCTGTCCAGTCGTGTATCAAAATTGTCTTGTTATTATTATATTTGACAATGCCTACATCATCACTCTAATCATCGTGGTAGGGAAGTCATAAAATTTGATTTTAGTTTCAGGTTTACTTAATAAAGCTCTGGGAAAAAGTGAGGAAATACAGCCAATAGAGCCCCATTATGAACATCCTGAAGGATGATGTTTAAATTACAATAATACGGCAATGTCATATGTCTATAAGCGTTCATCTTCATCACATTGGTCCTGTATGTGTTGTTCTTAAGGCGACAGGATGACATCTTACTGGTGTCGAGCTTGTGCTGAGTCTCCTGTTTCTCCTGGCTGACTTGCTGGATGGTTCTGGTCAGGTCCACCCCTTGAAGTTTGGCTGCATGCTGAGCTATTTTTCTGTCCAACTCTTTCAGGTCCATCTAAAATGGAGACAAGTTTGCCCAGAAATGTGACAAAGGAGAGTGGCTGAAAACTAAATGGCAAAAGGCCACCTAAATGTGTCACGTCTGGGCACACGCGCTTCATTATCTCGCCGACTCTGCTTCTAACGGTTATTGACAGCAACACTCTCTCCTGACGGAAACATTTTTTTTTGGTCTGGACAAGTGTGTGGATCCATTTACGGTGCCTGTTTGTGTCCTCGGGCATTTCTTCTTGACCCAGACCTATCAGTGGCATGAATCCAAGCAAATCAATTTTTAATTTTCATGGGTTTCTCTTCTATAATTGTGTTGTCTAACACACAGCTAGTTGGAGGAATTAAAAACTGTGCCAGCAGGAAACCTCTTCAGAGACTCCTCTGTCCCAAAAATTAGCTTTTAATTTATTTTTCAATTTGATCGAGTAGTTAGCGAGGAAGGTGCTAATCGTGCTAACATTTCCAGACATAACGCTGGGTTGTAATGCTAGGACGGGATGCACATGCCCATGCGTCCAATGACAGAGGTGGGAGAATGGTACCAGATATCTCTCCATGAGCGCTATGTCCTGCTGGCAGGCCTTGGCAGCTTCCTCCTTGGACACCATCATTCCCAGCAGAGTCTCCTGCTCTTCCACATCTCTCTTCAGCTTCTCAATGTCTCTATTCACGCTCTGCAGGCGGTTCTTCAACTCAGGCACCTCCTTTTCCTGAAGATGTGCAATGGACTCCCTGAGAGACAGGGACAAAAAAGAGAATTACTTTTTTTTTGCTCTATGGCATTTTTCAGTTAAGTTTTCATAAAAAAATCTTATGAATTCAGACTGGGATGGTTGGGTCATGTACAGAGGAGGGATAGGGACTATATTGGTAGATGGATCCTGGAATTGGAGATGCCAGGCAGGAGTTCTAGAGGAAGACCGAAGAGAGGGTTTACGGACGTGGTGAGAAAAGATATGAAGGTAGTTGGTGTGAGAGATGAGGATACAGAGAATAGGGTTAGATGGAGAAGGTTGATTCGCTGTGGCGACCCCTGAAGGAAAAAGCCGATAGGAAAAGATGAAAGAAAAAAAAAAAAATCACATGAATTCCTGTGAATCCCTCTCTGCAAAAACAAGAGCATTCCTTATATATTTGTGGTTTCTGCTTGGTTTACAGAATTTGTGTGGTGTCAAATAGTTATAGACTACAAATTTCCATGAAATTTCCATGAAATTCAAAACAGGGCTATGAGAGGAAGATTCGGTTGTTGAGCCGAATCCTATTTAGTGATTGGAAGAAAACTTCAAAAGCACAAACAACTGCCACTGTCCAGCACAGTTGCAGATATTCTCTTTGCAAAAATACATCTCAATTTAAATCTGTCAAGTTTCTTATGTGTATGTAAAAAATAAGATGAGCAGAAAAGCATTATCGTTTCTCTTTGAATTCAGATTTACTCCGCTGAAAATGTAATGTATACTTTTTAAAAAGTGAAGTGAACTAAAAGACTTTCGAAACTCTCAGTGTGTTTTGGATCACTACACAGTGAAGTTCTGAGACTGGACGGAAACAAAACTATTTCTATGATTCAAGAAGATGGCTCCATCTACTGGTATACACTTGTAAATAATCCAAAGACTGAAAAGTATCTAAACAGTAGTATAAATCTACAGTAACTTTGATTGAAATAAAAACCTCTTGTGTTCACGCTTGGGAATATTCTTGGATTATTTAGATCACACCTGGGAACAATGTGAAACTACAGTTTCTCAGTTGGAGCACTCTCAACTGTCATGGTTGGATTCAAATTAAAGAATGATGTGGTAATCAACCATTTAATTACTATTAATAGTGTTAAATACAACTTAATATAAATTTGATAGTGCTATTCCTAAAGGTTAGTGGCTAATCAAAATATTATAAATTGCTTTAAAAAAATAAAAATAAAAAATAAAAAATCAATAAAATGCTTATCATCAGCCTGAATTATGATTTGCCCAGCAACAGCAGCCCTAACTCTTTGTGGAAAATGAGTCCCCCAGCGGTGATGTAACTCGTCAAGATGTGAAAAACAAATAGTAATCAGAGAAGAAACTCATATATTCTGAATGCAGCAGACATTTCAATGTGCCAGTATTTTCCTATGATATTTTAGTCAAATATCGGATTTGTATCTGTGTGAATTACCAAGAAACCCAGTCATTGCTTGTGCCAGTATATTGGCTGCAATGGTGGCCTAAATGATGACATACACATTCATAAAATGATAGGATTTGGATGGGTTCTGACACAAACTAATATGTCCGCCTGACATCGGGACAAGGATTTGTTGACAGGGATTTGCCTGAAGGTCAAAAGTCAAAAAGCCAAAGAGAGAATTTAAATGTACCATCATAGGGATGAGCCAAAGATACTCCTTTTTTTTTTTTTCCAGATAACCGGAACACTGTCGAGCCCTCGGATATTCACTTTGGTTCTCAGTGGGTAAGAAAATGAAAAGGTGAGAGGATTGAAATCTGTATTGAATCCTGCTTGTTTTCAATACATCTGTTGAGGCCTTACCTGATTGGTCTGAGGGTCATCATCTCATCCTTCCTCCTTTCTTTCCTCTTCAGGTCCTCCTCGGTGTTTTTCAGCTTGCCTGGAACCAGACGCAGTTTGGACTGCATGTCGTTGATCACCTCCTGCAGGTCTGACTCAGACGGGAATGTTCGTTGGCACACTGGGCAGCAGGGCTCCCTCTCCTCTGTCAGCTGGTTGATAAACTGAGTGTACACGGCAGTGGCTCCCGCCAACATGGCTACAAATGTTCAGGTTGAGGAACAGAATAAATCAGGTCAGGTTATTATTGAATCACTCGGACGACTGCAAGGCACAGGGTGAAGTTTTATTGACGTCGATTGTGACATTTTCAACATCTCTGCTTTTATTTGGAATGAGGCAAATTCAACATCCTGTCAGCGTCAGTTCCTTTTCCACCGCCACACTTCCCCACCTCAGAGGCACAGCGTGGCTGGGCTCATGATTTAAAGGAGCATAAAATGTCATCTTCTAACATGAATGAGAGATGAATTATAAACAAATATTTTATATTGAAGGAGAATCTGATTGTGCTTTGGAATTTTAGGTTTATACCATTCTCAGTGTTCTGTGTAAATACCTTCAGTTTATAAGTGATGTATCATATAAATGTAACTATAATATTTTGACTTTATAAAAAATAGTTTGTCTATTGTGATTGTTTTTATGGGTACTCTTCAGCATACTTTGTAAATCTTTCACATTGAACTATACAAAAGCTATTCATAATATTTATTTTCATCTAGTTTTCATTGCTTTATGCTAGTTTAGATTTCTTTTGCTCTGCATGCACTTTAGAGTCCTCTGGATCTGTGAGCTTTGGAATACTTTATAAAGGAAAATGTTGTTTTGGGACTGATGTCTCTTAACTGGAGACATCAATGAACAAACCAAACACAAAAAAAGTAACTAATAAGCTGCACCAGAGGTGAATGGGGGAGCTGTTTCAAACAGTTTTTAAGCTTTAGAAGCTTTGCAGGGTGTTAAAGGTACTGTCTTCTAAATGTGAAATATGAACTGACAGCCCCACCCTCCCCCTTTTTTAACACTCACATTCCACTAGAAAGCACTCATTTTGTATTAAAGTGGATGACAAAGGTTTCAGGATAATACTGGTACCACATGGAGTAATTATGACGCCAGGTCCAGTTGGGGAAGCCCGGTTTATGCACATATTGTTGGGTTACGATAGAAGATATATTTATATACATAATTTGAAGTGGATGCACAATGACAAACATCTCATCCTTCCTGCTCCACAGGTATGTAAGATAAGATAAGATAAGATAAGATAATACTTTATTGATCCCCATAGGGGAAATTCGGGAAAATTCGAAAAAATGTGAAGAAGAGTGTGCATTCTGCGAGGGTTGTTAAATTAATGCATGACTGAATTCCATTTTTTTTAACCTTTCATAAATATTTGTTTTGCTTGACCAGTTGATGTTATTTGGTATCATAGCGTTTACCAGTGATATGAATAAAGGACCAAAAGAGTTTCAGTTTAACACCTTTAAGAGTATTAAAGTTGTTGTGACATATTTTGCTAGTGGACAGCAACTGAATTGAATAGGGAAAATTTTACAGCATTTTCATTTGATACGGTAGAATATATACGGCTCCGGAACCTAGTCCAGAGTTGTTTTCGCTTTACTTATTTAGAATGTTCTGCCCGTGATGGTCAAGACTTAAATCACTTTGTTTTTATTCTTATGTGATTTTTTTTGTATTTTTCCTGGATTTCTTGGAAACAATCAGATCTGTTTATGTATGTCTATTGTCCATGCAACTATCGGTGTATAGGCTGAGGCTCCTCATAACTTTAATTTTAAATCATTCACCTCTTTGTTTTGAGGTCTTCTCTAACTCTTCTTGCAGTTTGCCCAGGTCCTGCTCCAGATCCTGGCTGCCGCACACATTGAAGAACTTCTCTTTGTCAATGGCCAGCTGCTGTTCCTTCTTCCGAAGCTCTGTGGTAATGTGGCTCTTGTTCTGCTCACTGGATGCCAGGTCCTGCCTGGAAGCAATGAAAAGCACGGAATAAAAAGCGCCCAGTGTTAAAGCAAGGCATTGGAAATACTACTATTTGAAATTTTCACTTTGCGAGAATTTTTATGTGAATAAAGCACACTTCAGTTTGGTGAGTCTGTCCCTTGTACTGGTAATTTCCTCGGACTTTGCGTAGATCCAGTCATCCAACTCTCTCTTGTTGGGAAAGTGGCCCAGCAGTGATAACAGATCGTCACTGTGACGAGACTTGATTTTGCGAACCTGCTCCTCCTTGTCTGTCTGCACAGATGAGAACAGACATGAACAAACAGACAAATGTGGACAAGCAGAGAAAAGGCAGAGAGGTCTAAATAACTAACACCAAGTCGAGTAGCTTGCGGTTTCATTCACTGAGAGAACAACATTAGAAATAGTTGTCTTTCACAATGTCAGTCGCATGAAGGGCCTTGAAAATGACACAACGCACATCAAAAGTTGCATTTTAGTCACTGTATGCCAGTTTACCTTGTCCTTTTTCAACATGTCCATCTGTGTGCACACGGTTGTGTGCGTGTTCAGGTTCTCCATTTCTTGGTCAAGCTTTCTCTGCATGTGGTCAAGTTCAGTCTTTTCTCTTTGAAGCTGGTCGATCTCGGCCCTAAGCTCCTCCACAGTGGAGGTCTGCACTGCACTCCGCAGCTCGCGCTCCTGAGGGGCAAAACAGACCACATCGGAGGAAAAAAAAAAAGTCCTCTAAAATAAATTGGGTTGAAGTCGAAATTTCAAAATATTGTTTCACATCTACAATGAAGGTAAGATTCATTTTGAAAAAAAAAAAAAAGAAGTGGGGAAGGACGAAGGAATCTGTGATCCATCAAATACATGTACACATATATTCTATTCATATAAATGGAACAGCTGACGTGATTCAATGTATTTTGATAAAAATGTAAACACATGGTGCTTCAGTGTCAAATGAGTTGCAAGAGATGAGGAACCTACTGAAAATGATGACAGACTGTATGCAAACTTTTGTTAGAAGAAATTAACTCTTTATACTCACTTGCATAGATTTTGTGTGTTTGGAATAAAAAATGATTCTCAGGTATGCACCGAACTATGTGGTCCAAACAGTGTTGCACTGCACCACAGGATGTCAGCAGTAATTGGTGTTTTCCAGACGATTTTGTATGTTATGCAACAGAACATTTAGACGATAGGAAGATTTGCCACCACTTTTAATGATCTAACACAATGTATTTTTGCATTTCTGTCATGCTGTTTGAGACTGTAAGATTCAAATAACAAGAGGGATTTTAACCCCCCACACCCCCAACCCCCATCTACATAAATCAAGTACTTCAAAAATACTTTTTAAACCATGTCATGTAAATCTAATATGTATGTGAGTCAAACAAATAGAAAAAAAAAAGCTATGATGAACAGAACTGAAAACAGAAGATGACGCAACATCTTCAAACACTGATCACCCAGTCATCTCCAAGGTGATCTTGGTACTTACTGCTTTGGCTAATTCATTTTCCAGCTCTTGCAAACGGCTGGATGAACCCTCCAATCTCTGAAGCTCTGCTTTGACATTTCTGAGTTCTTGCTGTTTCTTTTCTTGCAGGCCTCTCTTGAGTTCTACTGTACTATTCAGGCTCGTCTTCTTATCCCTGATTTCATCAAGGGATTGCTGCTTAAGTTGCTCCTTTTCCAGAAGATCCACCTGTAAGAAGGCAGACCGAGTTCTGGCTCAATTCAAAGTTCGTTCAAGGTTAAAGATATACAGATAACACAAGTCATCTTATTATCCCATAAAACTGTAATCAGTTATAATTCAATCAATTCTTGCTTTTACTTTAAAACTGCCATATTGTATCGTAAAAGCGCAAATCTATTAGTGAATGCTAGAGCTCATTCATGTTGTAAAAATCAATCCCATATTGCTGTCACACTGAGTGACAAAGTCAGATCATACATTTCTCAAATTAATGCCTGGTGTTGAACAATTGACACCAATATGATGCAAATCCGTCAAGACGCAAAGGTTGCTAAAATCAATAATCCAGTACAGCTGCCACAGAAAGTTAGCGACAGCAAGCAAAGTAGTGATTATCTGTCAGCTTTTAATTCATGGGATTTCCAATTGGGAGCCCTTCGTGTACAGACTTTTACATGAATTACAGCCACGAGGTACCTGAAACATTCACATAGTTCAAAAGTATCCTAAATCTTAAACCTTGAAAATAGTCTTAAAATTGCACATGGTCAAAACGAATGCTTCGTGTGGTGCCATTACTTCAATCCAAATTTTTCTTACCAGAACCTTGTTGAGTGCCTCTTTTTCCTGCTCCAGTCTCTCTGTGATGTGCTGATGAAAGCTCCCCAGCTGAAGACTGGTGAAAGGCGGTCGGTCGTACCCCTCAATATCCAGGTGTAATGACAAAGAACGGACCTAGGAGCAAAGGACGGAGATCCGAATAGCTGGTCAGTTGTTTTCTTTTTAATTAATTAAACTGATATATGTACATCCATAGCACTATTTTTTAGGGGTTATACTTTGACATTCTTGACACACTGAATATTTTCTCTAAAATATTGGTAGTACAAGCAGAAGCTCAAGGATCAGAACATACTCTATTTCTAATTCCCATAATATGCATGATTTGAGATTTATTCTGTGCTATTCTAATACTCATGTGCAAGGAAGCTGACTATGAATATTTTAAGCCCGATAGGAACAAGAGCGAGGTGCTGTCAAATATCGATGTGAACTGCATCCCATCTTGTGTGTTTGTGTTGCAAATTAAACACACAGAGAGATCTTGCTGTTTTCCCACCTGAGTGTCATGGCTCTCCACGTTTTGAGCATGGCGGTCAGCCTCCAGCTGTAGACGACCTAGGGAAAAAGGAAGATGTGAGGTTTCTGGCCAATATTGGAGAATTTATTCCTCGGCCAATATTCGTGATGGGCTCTGGGTTCTGGCTATCTCGGAAGGAATCATGGACAAACGAATGCTGTGGTCACTGTACTTTTCCCCAAAATGGTGGTGCCATTGCAAAACAGCTATTCTGTGACAATTGACACATTGCTTCTACAATATTTAAGGACACCTGTCAGAAGAGAAAGCAGCACCACCACCACCGTCTAGTCTGCCTAATATGAATAAATATAAGTCAAAGTTCAAGAGTCTTATCACCAATTAACAGGACATTTAGATGATAACTGACCATAATTTGCAATTTTAACGGTTTTCAAATAAGGGTTGCAAATAAAATTTTGAAGCAGAGTGTCTTAAGACTCAGTGGAGATGCATTTCATATGCTTCATTGGCCTTAAATTTGTATTTATAGATTTAAAGTCAGGATCTATAAATCAGTAAAATATTGCCATGGAAATTATTGCTAAACAATAAAGTATCAAGTCTATTAGCAACTATTAGTATCAGCTGCTGATCTGCTTCTTGGTGCCAGTGAGATCTGCGTGCAGGTGCGATTGTACCTTGTTCAACCAGGAGGTCAGCCTTGACTCTGCTGAGTCTCTGGCAGTCCCGGCTGGCTCTCTCCAAATCTTTCTGGCAGTCTGTCAGCCTACGTTCCTTCTCCCTCACTGTTCTCTGATGGTTCTGGTAGAGCTCCTGCAGCTGCTCAGTTGAGCCCTGGAACACCTGCCGCACACACAGAGCCCTGGCTTGATGTTGACATGCAACCATAATAAATATGGCAAACAAATGACTCACCTAATTCACATATTTATACAGATGCTAATATTTGAGGAGAGCAGATTTCTGTCTTCACTGTGATTCAAGGAGCAGAATTTCTCAAGTAAATAAAGAAGGCCACAGGCAAATTAAATTCTAGATATTGGAGTAGACTGAAATACATGGACAAGTGTTTTATTGCTACCCAGCCAATACATTTTCATGTTTGACCTCCAAGGGAAAATAATGTCACAAAGGGGTTCACAAGATTCTTGGTTCCCCCTGAATCACAGTGTAGAACCTTCCAAATGGTGTGAAATGTATTCAAATCCACACACAACTGTGACAAAGTGGTTTGTCATGACAGTTTCAAAGCCTCATTCACCATCCGTTGCCTCCATTTTCATCTCTTAAAGGTGTCATCTTCATCTGAGTTTTCATTTTGATCCATTTAATCAATCATTAACTGCCTTTCGAGCAGCTATACCATTTTCGTAAGGTGACTTCAGACGATGCGTCACTCCAGTTCCATACAACAGTGGTATCTATTGAGTTTGTTTTCACTTATACAATTATAGGACTATAATTTCTGCTTTTTTCTCATGAGGTTTGGCACAAAATTACATTGAAACACAATGTTTATACATACTTTATTAAAGTATTGTAAATTCAGTTACCTGCTCCATTGTTTCCTCCAGCTCCTTGTTATCCTCTTCCATTTGTATTTTTCTGCTGTCTAAAGCCTTGATATCATTGTCCAGCTTCATCACATTTCCAAGTTTTGTATCAATATCGTCAAGTCGAGTCTTAAAAGAAAATAAAAAATTAGAATTGGTTCTGTGTCACACAGGATAATTTAATGCAATAGAAATAATAACAGATAATGTTCATATGCATTCACCTTGTTTAAATTGGTGATCTTGCCAGGTAACCTTAAAGTTTTACTTATTCTATTTTGATTTATAAACCTTAAAATACAAAAAGGGAATAGGGTTTAAGTTCTAAGTCAGGCTGGTGATATTATCTAGTTTTTTTCTTTAATGGAAAATTGAGTTTTGGATTTGGTCAGAGGCTGTGTCAGATATCTGTTCGACACACAATAGCACAGGGCGGATGGCAATAACAAAAATAAATTTGATTCAGTTTTTCATGTTATACAGAACTTTGGGAAATAATTGGCAAAACCTACCTTATCACTGTAAGAGACTTCACTCAATACACTGTCTGCTTACCAACATACACATACACATAAACATACACAGCCCAAAAGCGTGATTCAACAACCTGAAGAGGATTGATCTGGTTCTCGATCTGCTGGATGCTATCCTTGGAGGCCATCAGCTGAGCCTCCTTGGTGGCTAGGTTTTCCCTAATCTGCTGGGCTTTCTCCTTATTTTGCTTCAAGTAGCGCAGCTCCACCTGACACTCTTTGACTGTCTGTTGCTGTTTGAGACGCAGCTGTCGCATTGTCTCCAGGGCTTTAATATACCTTAAAAACAAAAAACAAAAGGTAAAATATCCTGTAAATCAAAATTGCTAACTGGAAAATGCATGTTGCAGTTTCTTTAACTAAGTGGATGAATCTTTACTTCAGACAATGACACGCTAACAGAGGCATGATAGAAAATGTTCACGATAAATTTGCTTTACTTGGTGGCTGCGAAGATAGAATCGAACTTCTCTTTGAGTGCCTTGCCCTCACTGAGTGGCCAGTTAGACTCCTCTTGATGACAAAATATAACGTGATTCAGCACAGGCTTGATTACGCCCAGGGCAGAAATCATCTCCCGGTCCAATTCACCACACTTCGATGATAAGCTCACTGTCTCATCATTTCTAGATGAACAACGAGGGAAATCGCATATAAGGAGGGTGAACAGAAATGAATGCATGTCAGAAAAAAAAGACAAAAAAAAAAAACACACAAAAAAACACACCTCAACTTTAAAGAAATATTGGAGACCTTTGGCTTACTTTTTTCTGGAGATCACCTGCTCGAGGCTTTTGAATGTGTAGTTCTTGGCTTTCTGGGTGCACGACATGGAGCGCTGTATGCTAACGCTCTCTCCGTTGACATCGGTGAACAAGAGTCTAATCTGTGCTCTCACATCTGTCTCATGAGCATCCTGGGACAATACAATAAACTTGATTAGTTTGTAACGTTGATATTACTCAGATTTCTAGTGGATGAGAATTTCTCAAGCTTTAATCGGATGGTAATCTGAAATGTATTCATTATTGTTAGATTCATTATTAGAGAAAAATTAAATTAACTAATTAATTAAAAATGTGTATTAATCGTTATTAATCTTAATTAATCCCAAGTGGGCCTGTGAGTAGTCAGAAAAGCCCCCCTTAAAATGTAACATTTTTAATATTCAATTGTCATTAGTAAAATATATGAAAAGATGAAATAAAAAAAAAAAACAGAAAAGGAAAATGGACATAAATAATACAGCCTAGACATTCATTGTGTCACAATAAATTGTACATTACTTATGAATAATAATCAGTAACAATAAGCACTAAAGTTATTAAAAATGAACAGAAATTACAGAAAAAATGGTCTTACAGTTACAAAAAGTATGGACTCAGCCACCTCACTTCATTGCCAACACAGAGATAAAAGTGTGTGTTTACCTTTGGATCATGGACAAAAGCCCCTCCTTTTGATCCAGGGGGAAGTTCTCCCGCCGTTGCATACTTAAGGCACTCGATGATGGTCTGACAGCAAAAAAATAGCAATGGGTCACATCTGATAAAGTCAGCTGTATTTATAATTTTCCATCACACTGTCCAACTTTAGCTTAAAATCTCTTTCAAATATTTACGAGGGATATTGAAAGTGAAGCCTTTCCCACGGTACAAATATTAATCACAACAGCATGCAGTTATTTGCTCGATTTGTTCTCCATGGCTAATGATTTGCAGCCCCGTACCGTTTTTCCAGCTCCATTGGGACCAACAAGCACCGTCAGTGGAGAGAAGAAGGAGATCACTTGCTTGTCTTTATCCTCGATCCCAAAGCTCCTCACCCCGAGGATACTCATCTTGTCTATCTTGGACATTGTTGCTCTGTGATGCAGAATGAAGAGAAGAACAAAAAAAGAATGGACACATAGTACAACAAAAGCCTGTGATATACCAAACCAACTATTTCACTTCAGCTTGAGAACATTTTTTTTATTCTTTTCTTTAAGAGTCAACCATTGTGGGTCAAATCCTTCTTAAAAGCAAAGTTTCGTTTTACACTAAAACGATTTGGAGGCTACTGATATCTTAAGCTACCTCTCACTGACACTGGCAAGCATCAATAGCATTTCTGCAATATCTAACAAACCTAACAGTTATATCTCTATGAATTATTCTTTTTGTCTTACAATTCTGAAGAAAAAAGGCAAGATCGAGGGTGAAAATGAACGGAATGTCTCTTCAGTTCATGCCATTTGTAGGAGACTTCAATCAGCCGACTGGAGGGACGTCAATATTGTAGACGACGACGTAAACGAAGCTAATAACAACTTTGAACCAGCTAAGCTAGCCAGCTTTATTTAGCCAACAGGCCGCGTCATAATACACCATGAACGGCAATTTATTATTAAACCATCAATAAGGAAGGCATTAGCGATGTTCATTGGAAGCAAAACAGTCCAAGAGATGATATGATGTTTACTCACGTCGGTACGTTTTGGCAATTTATAACTCAATGAAGTTTTCGCGCTGCTGGAATGGTGACGTCACGACCGCTGACTTCCGGTTTCCGGGAAGGGAAAGCGTTTCGTTGCGGATTGATGCGTGTCCGGGCGAACGGGCGAACGGGCGAAGCCATCCTCCCATCCTTACCCAGCGATGGTAAAAGGCTTGTTTTTGTTATTTCAAAAAGGCACTGTCAAGTGTCGTTGACAGGCCCTGAGACTCGGTGTTGATCCTGTGGCGAGGACTCAGCACGTCAGAAAGAGCTTTCTCGAGTTCTAGAAGTTCACCACTAGGGGGCAGTGTTTCCCTTTGGAATTGCATTGCTGTCAAACCTGATGAATTCCCTGCATGGCGATTTCTTACCTACCTCAGACCTGCTGGATTGGCTTTATTTTTTTCTATCATTATGTCAGTATCAATTCCTGTGAGGGTGTCAACATGTGCAGCGCCTTACAGCAGTATTTCAATTCAATACTTTTCACATTCCTAAAGGTCACATCGTAAAATACAAACAAATTGCTTCAAACAACTGGTTTATACCCCCTCAATTCAATGCAAAAAATAAAAAGGAAAAAATTAATCGTTTATTGGGAAATTGCAGAAAAAAATGAGTGAGAAACAATTCCAGGTGCATGAGACATTTTAATCGTATGCTCACAGACCAGCCACCCAGGACTTGCAAGACAACCTACAAATATCCCCGGAAAACCTGAAAACATCATATCTATGACTCCTCCCCAGTTACACACACAAACACACAAACACACACACACACACACACATATATACACTCACAATTTCTCTCTCACGCTCTCTCACTCTCGCTTGCTCACTCACTCTCACTGACAAACTACCTTCTGCTTTCAGCCCACTGATTCAGTCTGTCTGTGTTATCAGCCCACTGACTCATTGTGCCTCGGTCTGTCCAGCTCATGGCCCTCTTTCTATTTTCATCGTGTCCTGACATTAAAATGCCACGACCTTATGTCTTGTGTTGGACTACTAGAGCTATTTATGTGAGTGTGTGTTTGTGTGTTACTGTGAGTGTGTTTTTGAGCGTGAAAGCTGACAAGTCAACATTTGCCGAAATAGCTGACGGAACTATTTCATTTAGATAGTTACCCAGTTGTTTTTCTTCAAAAAGAAAATGAAAAAAAAATGAAACAGCACAAAATGACAGAACTGTTGAGATATTATTCACAGAAACTGCATGTCACTCTAAATGAATGAATTAATCAGACGTGTGACACTAAAAAGCCACATTAACAGCGCTTTCCTCTCATTCCACAACAAAACTGCAATACGACTAAAATATCTGACTGTGAATAGGAACACTTTTGGCTCAGATACTTTTGGCGTTTTTTTTTTGCGTCGACTTAACGGTGAAAGCAAATGTGTTCCTCCATGTGTTCTTAACAATTCAAACACATTCTAAACAAATAAAAGTATCGTGTGGGGTCTAGTTTAAATTTTGACTCTCAGTTAAACTTTTAGTTGTTCTTAGAATGTTAAGTTACACTTTAATCAGTTTTAGGACAGGTTGCTCATCAAGAGAAAGCTAGAAAAACATTGTATACTTTAATTAAGGTCACATTTTTTAAATACTTCTCAGATGTCTGGAAACCATTTGTGGTCTCATCTTTATTTATATACAGAGTCCATGCGTCATTCCTCAGTAATTTTTCACATTTTCAGAAGCTGAAACTTACAGAAAATACACTGATAACACAGATCAGTTGAAAAATGTGATTTATTTTCGCTATCGTTATTAGCTTCGTATTTTTCGTGATGCCTCCCCTTAACGCACACCACTGCGGAATGGGGAATACTTATTTTGATTTATCGCTGTGCTCTTCCGGAAATCAGATAAGTCTGCCCTCCCCTCACCTCTAATTGCTTTGGTATCTACGTCTGTTCTGTCTGGGTTATCACAGATAGCCTGACATTAGGCAAATTGCTTTGTTAGTGAGTTCTTTACCTCTGCTCTCCATCAAGCGGGTGTGGCGCTGCCCACTGAAACATCTGGGTGCTTTTTAACTCACTCTAAAATAAAGTTTCTTTGCTCATCTTTAAATCATTTTCTGCCCGAGTTGCCGTGCAACATATAACAGCGGAACACTGCGCATCCACTTCAACAGTCTAGCACAGGAGTGGGCAAAGTTTTTGACTCAGGGGCCAAAAGGGTTTCTAAAATTTGACTGAGGGGCCAGGTTAGGAACAGATGGGTGGAGTGTTTGTGTGAACTAATATGAATAGAAGTAAATGTAAAAGCCATCACATGTAATGATTTGACCTTTTAGCAAATCATGAATATATAAGGCTCATTGTACAAGTTGTTTCCCAAATGCCTTGATTTCATAACACAGTGAAGAAAGTCCCATTCAGTTTCATTGGGAAAAGTGTTGTTGATCTTCCCTTTTTTGCCAGTGCATCAAAGTCTGGAGTTGTGTTGCTGCAATTCTCAGGATGGATCCGAAGGTGTTGGTCAGATAACTTGGATCTGTGACTGGCTTTGTTGCTGTTCATGACGCTGAATGTCTGCTTACATATTTAGGTCGAGCCAAATGACTTTAGCATCTCATGTGGCTTCCTCTGGAGGTTTAGAAACATTGCTAATCGCTAATTTGATTGCCAGCATAAAACTTGTCTTGGGTGTCATGGTTCCCATTGCTTTTTCCGGTGGTTCCGCCTCGTCAGTTGATTTTGTCCATCAGGACAGCTGCGACCCATGGCAGGCAATCAGTGTGAGCCTAAAAGCCTCGTTTCCAGTCCCACTAGTTGCCAGGTTGTCTTCTTTCCCTTCCTACTAGACACGTTGCCTTTGTCTGCTGCGGAAGACCTCCTGGAACTGACCCTGTCTGTCCCCACGCTCCCTCAACGGCCCTCGGGAGCCCCGTGCCCTCTCGCAGGGCTTCCTGCTTTCTCACCGGGGTTCGGGAGCCCCACGCTCCCTCGCTGGGCTTCGCGCTCCCTCGCCGGTCTTCGGGGAGCCCAGCACTCCCTCACCAGACTTTGTGCTCTCTCGTCGGGCTTTGGGAGTCCGCGCTCCCTCGTCAGGCTTCGCACTCTCCCGCTGGACTTTGGGGACCCTGCGTTCGCTTGCCCGTCTTCCCGGTTACGACCTTGCCTGTCTCTGATTTCCCTGCTTCATCTACATTCTGCGGTAACGAACTGCCAGAGCCTCAGTACAGTCTTAAAACTCTTTCTCTGTCGGTGTGGAGTCGCGGTGTTGCAATCGGTCCGAACGCCAAACCATTACATTGGTACTTGACTGTTGAATCGCGGTTTGTCCGTGAAAAAAATATTGCTGAGTCTGTAGATTAGCCATCAACCTCTACGCCGCAGTCACAGTTCTTGTGTTGACTCCTCACAAGAATAGTTAAAGAGGATATTGCATTCTTTGAAAACCACAAATATTTCAGGGAAAAGGTATAATAAATGGGGTTTAATTACGATAAAATTTCAGGTTTGGCGTGCCGGGTTAAATCACTCCGTGGACCTTATGTGGCCCGCGAGCCGTTGTTTACCAATGCCTGGCCTAGCATATGCCCGACAATGTAATGAGTAATCAGTATACTTCTGATTTAGGCTTTGGAAAACACAATTTGAGCAGTTACGATCACCATATTAGCACAGCTACCCAAGAATAGTTGATCTTACTTGTCAAGGAGCACTTGTCCCTCCAAACATTATTATTATATGTATATGACCATGGTGTCATAGCTGTAGGCTATATTATGGTTGCCCTCTCCATAGCCACTCAAGTGTTTTCTGTATCAGGTGGGTGGGTAGGTGGCACTTCACCTGACCCTGCTGGGGAATCTGGTCTCTCACAGCAGCCGAGGTTGCCAAAGAATCAGAAGCAACATCGAGAGCAGAATAGTAAGGTGAGGAGGTGGAAACAAATGTTTGACACGGAGTGAGTGTGTTGCTGACTCACAGTTGTGTGCTTGAGACCTTTTGGAGGTGTCGCAAGCCAAGAGGCTACATTAAATCTGGATTCCCCCGGCCATGCAACACTCATTTAAAAAAAGGAACACATTACTATTTACATGTGTAACCACTTGTAGGCTGAGTTGCTTCCTTTAGTGAATTAAATAATCACGGATGATCTCATTTTACACCAGGGGGTTCCCAAACATTAGTCTACTCCTTGAAATGGTTCTTTTGTGAATAAACTGAATTACTCTTTCATCAAGCGTGGGGGCTTTTGAAGGCGGCTGCCTTTTTCAGGCGCATGGTTAAATTATAACGACAGTCAGAATGGAAATACCCCCCCCAAAGTTTTGAGGTTGGGAGGTTGAGGGGCCTTTAGTAGAGCTGTGGGAAATGCTAGGTCAAGATCGAAGGTGTGTTCTGCCTGCCAGTGCCGGTCTCTAACATCATAAGAGCAGAGTTGTGATGATTTTGGGATGGTGTTGTACGAGTGTGTACCTTTTTTCTTCTTGTATTGCATATAAAGCTGAATTTTAATTATATATTATCATTATTATGTCAATGATATCATATATTTCTATGTATATATATGCATTTTTGTATAATTTTTATGTAGTTTTTGATATTAATTATATTTTTAGGTATTATTCATTTATTTAATTTGTGCAGTGCTTCTTTACATAGCTCGCATTTTTATTTTTAATATGTATAGTACCTTTGCTTCTGCTCTGCCTTTCTTTATGGTATATTGTGCTGCTGTTGCCATATAATTTCCAAGTTCTATTTTATTCTAGAACCGCTACACTCATACACGTCACTGATAATAATGTTGCTACTCGTGGTTTGAGCGTGTCAAGAAAACAGATCTCGAGATACTGAGAATAGCAGCAGACATAGTGATAGATTTATAGGAAAATGATTACGAAAAACAGCGTGAGGGTGGAAACACATGGCTGCGAAAACGTACATTTCCAAAATAAACCATGTGGACGAAATCCACTGGGTGGTATTTAAAGGCGGCAGGCAGTCAGTCCTGTTCTTATTTTGACTTATTTGTACATGAATTGTAATCGGGCGTTTATGGCTCATGTACTGCGAAATGATCAGTATTTTAAGAATCATCAGTTCAGTTGGGTTACATGTACCTTCCTCTGCCTCTCTCCAAAAACCGATAGCAAAGGTAGAGGTGCCTGAGATGACAGCTGGGTAGAGAAGAAGATAACACTGCATGACAGTTCCTATCGCTAAATTCAACCATTGGCTTTTTTTCAGAGCTAAAAACTCCACGGCCACCTGTTGGCATAGACTGTTGACTTGAACCATCTTCCCACTGAAAATGCCATAATATAGGTCCGTCTCTCCACAAAAGAAGTCTTTTTTCCCCTCAAACCAGTTTTGCCTTTTCAATAAACACTGGCAGTTATTATTAGCATTATTATGTTTACAACTGAGGTTTCCCCTTTCTGTGACACATGACTGGCCTCAGAGGAAAACCAAGTGAAATCGGAGTGGAGGAAAAATTCCCTTCGACACATGCAGCAACACAGGTTTGTTTTTCAACATGACAAATATAACAAGCATGCAGAAATCTGTAAACTGACATGACAACACCCCCCAAATATAGAACATACAAAATAGCAGATTTATCTTCCTTTTGCTTTCTTTCTTTGTTTTGTTGCAAAGCCTGCTACGAAACATCAGATTCTTTAAGTGATCCCCAGTTACTATGATGTGATTGTCCTGTTTGATCAACATTTTTACCAGCAACATAAAAAATATAATAAGATATCTCGACATATCTTAGTTTGTATAAGATTGCAAAAAAATACATTCACTCTTGGCGGTCAGTGTTGTTCATGCCGCCACGCTGTCTGGAATGTGACATCACGAGGTTGACCTGGGCTCGGTCCCCATTCATTTTACCGTATGGTCCAAAAGATGTCACCTGTGCAAGCCTTCCAGTTTGAACCTGAGTGAAACGGGAGCGAGGAGGACGACCCTGAAGACAGAAGTCAAAATGAGCTTCAAAAGGAAGACGAACAAAGATGCAAAGAGGCAAGAGTCAGAAGAAGGCTCTGGTGTACATGCGGCAACTGTGTTGCTATGCTGACAGAGAAAGCTTCTGTTGTGAGAAGCTCCACTTTTTGTCATCCGCTGTTCACTGTAGACATTCGCACCGCTTAGCTAACCGACCAGGTGACTCGTTGTCAGCTTCCCCCATGATCGTGCCGGTGCCTGGTCTTTCGTCATCAAATGCTACTTCTGCAGTAGCGGGTTGTTGACATCCTTGCAGGGGAAACTCCATTGTCTCTTTCTTTGAGCAGGCGTCACTAGTTTCCGAGGATCTTGGAAGACGTTGTCTGCTTGTGAAAGAAAACTGTTGGCACGGCATTCGACATTAGTGTCTGTTTAAAACTAACAGCACCTGTGAGCTCTTTCAGCAGCTTAGCTCGGCTAAATGCTTCAAATGCATCTTGAGAGAAGAGGCGGGAACACCGCCACAGATTTTAAGGAAGTTCTGTACCTCTACAAGCAATTTCCCACTCTTTTCTTCTACTCTTGTCCCTTGGAAAGCTGTGTAGACTAGCATCAGTCCCTTTGTTCCCTTTGGACTGGACATTGCACCAAAAGGTGTGGCATTATTACGGTATATACCGTACTGTAGCCAAAGTTAACACGAGCAACCTGTCTACATCATCAACCCAGCAGGTTTTGCGCTTGTATGCGTGGCTCCATGGTGTTGAAACATGTGTCATAAATTGCCATTTTTAAAAGAAATAACAATTCTTTGTGCTTTTTTAACAACACATTCTTGTCGAAACAAACAGTAATGCCTATTAGTCCTCCCAGGTGGGGTTCCCTTTAAAGAGAATGGATGTTTGTTGATCCTGTATGAGACTACTATGAGTTTATTATTATTCATACATGTTATGCTCAAACATTGAAAAAAACCCACATGAGTTTGGCAGGTTGAGGACTACAACGCTCTTAATTATAGTCGCCCGAATATTTATGTAAGTTGTTGAATAAGAAAAAAAACTTGCATGTTGGAGAACGATAGACAAACATTCCACAGACAAACAAAGATTGCTCTCCTTAATGGCACTGAATACACACATACATACACAGACACACACACACACACACACACACACACACACACACACACACACACACACACACACACACACACACACAGGCATTGAGCAGAGAGAGGCACAGAGACAGACACACAAAGCCAACATGAAGAGGGAATGTGTGCAGGATCTGGTAATAGGAGATAAATTAGCCTCCCACTGCTGGAGGGTTGTGGTGTCTGGCAAATACGGACCATCATCGGCACAACAGCAGCCAGCCGGATGGCTCTGACAAAGGAAGGGCGGTCGGGGGGGGAGTGATGATAGGGAGTTGACAGCAAATAAAATCTGACTCCACTATGGCTGACAGTATGAATGGGGATTTCTATTTTAAGCTTTGTATCAATCCAGTTTTGAGCCCCTTAACAAAAATTCTAAATTGCTGCAGAAACCTGATGGTTTTCACAGGTTTGACTTATATCCCTCAATTTCAAGCAGCGCTAACTTTTATCCATCCAAGCGGAATGCGAAATTGAAGTGGATGACTTTAAATGCTACAGAGTGAATAACTTTGCACTTATGAAGGGATTCTGAATTTTAATTCATTTTTTGAATGACCTCTCTTATAAATGGCCACAATATACGGATCACAGTTGAAATTTCCCCAACACATCATTACATTGTAGCTGCATGAAAACAATTTAATTTATTATATTATTATTATTATTATTATTATTATTATTATTATTATTATTATTATTATTATTATTATTATTATTATTATTATTGTTATTATTGTTATGAATAATTGATCATTTTACTTTTATTAATTACATTTATTAATCTTAATCAATTTGACTGTTTTTGTTTGGCACAGCAGAAACAATAAGGTGGAAGACCAGCCGCCCCTCCTTTGCGGTCGACGTGCACATACATGTCCTAATTCAAATCAAACAATAATGAGTGGTGGATGCTATTTTTAAAAGGAAAGACAGATTGATAGCTCCGACGCTCAAACTCAGTTACCTGTGGATTACTTTGTGAAATAGGATGGCAACAGAGAGGTGAGATTTTCTTTTCTTTTTTTTTTCCATTAAATTCTCACTCCTGCGAAAAAAGGTCCCACTGTTCCCTAGCTGTATTGTTTGTTCTGTCTGCATTCTTTCAGCCGCAAGTATGAGACCCCCCCCCCCCCCCCCACCCCCCCCCCCGGTTGTTTGGTGGTGTTGGACTTGGCAAAAAATTGCCCTCCAATAAAAACCCCCGGGGGGATTTGCAGGCTTTGGCACACCAAGACCGCCTCCCCCATGGGGGGATTTTTT
>CAAKHD010011961.1:46081-115797 GCA_901007705.1 Fistularia tabacaria
TTTTTGGGGGCCAGAAAGGAGGAAAAAAGTTCCCCCAACCCGCCCCCCCCCCCCCCGTCTCATTTGATCCAGACTCGAACAAGTGTTTCCCCGCGTCTCCTCACGTTCCCCTTTTCCCGCCAGGTTCATTCTTCTGCCTCTCTCTAAGGCCATCCGCTGTCGTCTCCTCTCAGATTTTCTTCTCTCCTGTCCTCAGTCAGCAAAGTCCCTCCCCACCCCCCCTGCCTTGCGCTGGCCCAATTTCTTCAGCGTTGTCAACTTCTTCTCCTCAGTGTCGGACCTCCCTTCCCCGACTCCTCGGTCAGCATCAACGTTTACACCTGGGTCCCGCCTGCTTTTTCTCGTTGCACGGTGCGTTTTATTTTTGTTCCGCTGTGTTTGTTCCTGCTCTTCTACGCAGACTATGAAATTTACCGAGCGAATCGGTCGCGTTTTTTGCATTCCCTTTTAAATTTCATTTATTTTTTTATAATATCTCCATTTTTTTTTTTGTTTTGTCTCCCTCCCACTTATTACCTAAATCTGACAGTTATCTATTTCTAGTCCTCCTTCCCCACCTAAAGTGGCACTCGTGTTTCTATTTTTGGCAAAAGCCATCAGTTTGTAATTAAGAGAAAAAAAAAAGGAATCTAAGTACGGCGACAAAAAAATCCTGCGACTTGACGACGGGGTTGGGGAGGGGGGTGTCGGGGGGGTCTGCAGTGTTCACTCAGCCAGAATGTAAATGACACTTTGTGACCTTTTGCAAACTTGCAGATATCTGATTTTGTAAATTGTTCATGCTGGGAGCTGCGCCGTGCTTTGGAGGCAATGTGGGACATGCAAAGTGACATTCACTATATTTGCTGGGATTGACCCCCCCCACCCCCATCCCATCATGAGAATTACCATCTACGTTTGACATCTTATTTTAATATTTATTCAAACTGTATTGTCCTAATTAATCATATGTTCTCGCCGTGGCTCTTATTCTATAGTCAAATTAATTGAACGATTTGATTTTGCGCACCTTCATGGAAACATGGATGCGTTAACTTTTCTCCAAATCATTTTAAGGAGCAGCGGTTGATTCGAACGCTAACCTTAAAGTTTGTAAATTTTCATTTTTCGAGGCGTGCGGTCATAATATTAGCCAACGCAAACAAGTAGGTTGCAACTGTGTTATTTTTTTTAAAATAGCCTGGTCAGAAGCTCCCGTGTTCAGCACTGACATCAGATTGTTGAAATTCTAAAAAAACAATTTCTATCAATAATTTTTCAATTGAATGTCGCCTCGGTCGCTGTTGAGAGGCGAACCCAAATGACGGGGTTCATTTCATGGGGTCTTGTTTTCTCAATTTGGACGTTGCGACATTTGTTGCGTTGGAATATCCAGGAGAGTATTTTGGTGAGGATGGTTGTGCCATCAGACTTAGAGACATCAGGAAATCAGACATCCGAGAGGGAGATCGATGCTAACGCATATTTGCGATTAGCCTTCGCTCTATGATGTTCGTTCGCCATCGTTTTAGTCACAAAGCGGCATAATGAAACCACAGTAGCCTGTTTGCCGACTGCCACGGGACTCATTTAAGTTTGATTTAAAGTTCCCGGAAGGTAATTGAAATTCCAGATTAAACTCTACGAGAAGAATACGTGATAAAACAAAAACAAATGCGACGTGCAGGAAGTATTACATTCATGAGTGTGTGTTTAACTAAGTCCTTGCAAGTCAACAAATTGTAACTCCAAAAGAAACTAATTATTACCAACGTCGGACAAAATAGGAGCCAATCTTCTCACTCATTTTATTTACTGTTCAACTGTATGCCGCACGTTTACCCGTGCATGGGGAGAGTGTGCGTGTGTGCTCGCGAAAAAGCACGAAACGGTCGTACATCAGGGGGAGAGAGCTGATCCAATAGAAAGCAATTGGTCTTGAATGCAGCATTTGATTTTCCTGCTTTGGAAAATCCAATGCTATCTGGATGGTAACAAAGGGGTGGGGTGGGATGGGTGGGGGTGGGGGGGGCGTGTTGGCTCGATATGTTGCTCCGCGTGTGACACAAAAGCAACCTTGTCCTCTTTGCCTTATCCTCATCGCATACAGCCCCTTCATTGGTATTTTTCTTAGCTTCTATTCGATTATGATATATTTGGATTTGCTTGTTTCGGATTCCAAAATAGTTCATATTCCTTTTTAAAGAGCCATGGTTGACTTCACTGTCCCTCTTTTAGCTCAGCTATTATCATTTAGAAAAATAGCCAGCAGTCTCGTTTAGATTCTTTACCGGTTCCTCTTCACTGACCACCCATTTTTTAAATGTATTTATTTTTTTTATTCCCAAACAATCCTGCAAAAAGAAAGCGATAGAAAGCAAAGGGCACAGAACACGTCGGGAGGGTAGAAAACCGCCTCTGAGAAGATTTGTTCGCCCACCGCTTCCGTCCTCGACCTTCCTTTTCCCGCTCTTTCTCACTCCCTCCGCTCTCTCTTTTTCTCTTGGCTGCCTCTGTCGACTTGATGAGTGTTCCAGATGTTAACGCACATGGAATTTATTATTAAACAGACAGGGCCTACTGTTTCCCTTCTGTATGTTTGAGTCAAACTCTTGAATTTAAATGCCCACCTGGTCACATTGCTATTAGTCAATTGCCAAAATAATTTCATTTTTTTTTTTTAATTCTTTTTGGTTTTGAACAGTGCATTCAGGGTAAAACCCTTAATTAGTTCAATAGATTCATCAGCTTTTTTCTTTTTGGGGGTTTCAAAAAGTTCACCAGATGCCGTTTTGTATATTATGCTGTATGTATAAATTTAGAGAAAAAGAACAAAAAACAAAGCAAGAATTCTCCTCGGTATGATCCGCGGTGTATTTTGGCTCCATGTGAAAGCCCTCAGAGCCCCTCACCTTGTCAAGTCAGTGAGCCGTTTCCGAAGCTGTCACTGCTTTGATTTTCGGAGAAGGGCGATGGAGGCAGGAGTATACCCACCCAGCCCCCACCTCTGCCCCCTGGCATGATGTTTTGTTTGATCAGGAGCATTTTCCCCCTCCGGGCCACCCTACAAGTTCCTCAGCAGACCTGGTGACAATGCACGGTCTCTGGGAGAGTGTCACTACATGCCTTTGAACATGTTAGGCAAATGACGGAGGCCAGGAGGTGTACCAGACACAGGGGTTGAAGGTAAAGTTTTTTGTTTTTTTTTTTCTTCCGATGTTCGTTTTCATTTATCATCTGTCCAGGATGCCGTCGGAGCCCCTACCTCGACATCGATTCAGTAACAATGCTTTAATAGGTAAAAATAAAAATAATAAAAAAAAAAAAAAAAGATAAATGGCAGTATTTATGGCTGGGGGATTGCAGGGATAGAGTATTGTACAATGATGTTCAAAATGTAGTTGTGATAAACACAAGTGCTTTTTATCTTAAAAAAAAAAATCCTTAACGTGTGTAGCAAACTTACATGCTGTATGTTTTACTCCATTGTGGGATTTTTTTTTTTTTTCATTTACACTTTTCAGATCCAGCGACTATTTATATATTTATTTATTTACATGTTTCTGGTGTTCATTCATGAAAGTGATGTCAAAGATTCTATTCCTCAGAGTTATGGCAGTATTTAGTTTACAGTTTGTACAAAATATGCCCTTCTTGTTTAAAAAAAAAAAACAAACAAAAAAATAAACATGTATGGTTCTTTTTTGTTTTTCATCAGTGCATCCTGCGTTGTGTTATTTGAGCGAGCCGTCTGGTCATGAGCAGCTAGTCCCTTTGACTCTGGCTGGGTATTGGAAGATCATGTCGCTGCAGCCGATCGATGGGGATTGATTTTGAACAGTGACGCATATTTTTTTATTTTTTTTTTCCGGCTCCCTGAATGTGGTGTCCTCGCTGTGTTCCTGCGTTCCCCTTGCATTTACATAACCTGACAGCCACTTGACAGCTGACACATCCTCTTTCTCCACTCTCCCCCCTGCCCCATTTGTTCACTTTAAAAGTGGCCGTGCCGGCTCCAACTTCCATACAGTAGCGCTATAATTGACCAAAACAGCTACTGTGCATTGATAAAAAATACCAAAACAAACAGTAAATGATGTCATATCATTTGTGCAACTTACCACTGCAGGTCTGAAAAAAAATACATTTTGAAGACAGATTCCCTAAAGTTCCTTTTGTGATGTGTGTTTCTATGGCGAACAGCCCTTTGCTCATTCCCCCCATGTCAGCATCAGTATGTAGTATATAAATTGGTTTTACCAACAGGTCCCTGTATTTTTAGGTAAGTCCCACTGGGATAGGAATTACAGTCTTGAACTGTTCTTTTTCGCGTTAATTGGCTGAAACTTGATTTTATGAGCTTTGAGTCTGAGGGCAAAAGTTTCTTGGAAATCCTTTTTTTGCCAAACTAAACTTTGGAATTCAACCGTATGAAAGATGGATGAAAAGTATGAAAAACAGTCTTTTGAGAATATGAATATAGATTTATGGATAAAGAGAAGCGAGTTGGCATGAGAGAAGGGGATGAAGAGAATAGGGTTTGATGGAGGGACATGATTTGCTGTGGCGACCCCTGAAGGCAAGAAATCCCAGCCGGAAAAGAACTCGAATATATACATAAATATATGTATGTATGTATGTATGTATGTATGTATGTACAGTATGTATGTACAGTATGTATGTATGTATGTATGTATGTATGTATGTATGTATGTATGTATGTATGTATGTATGTGTGTATAGATATATATTTATATCCCAGCCGGGAAAGAACTAGAATATATATATAAATATATTTATGTATGTATGTATGTATGTATGTATGTATGTATGTATGTATGTATGTATGTATGTATGTATGTATAGATATATATTTACACACACACACATATATATACACATATGCATACATACATGCATACATACATACATACATACATACATACATACATACATACATACATACATACATACATACATACATACATACATAATCTATCCATCCATGTATATAGAGAGACTCAAATGCATATGCGTGTGTATATACTGTGCATAATTATACATGTATACATAATTGTGGGAATGTATGTACAAACACACAAATGTATGTTTGTGTACAGTATATATATATATATATATATATATATATGTATGATCACACTGTTTAAACACAAAATATGTTTACATCTACTGTATGTTTATGTACAGTAAATATGTGTGTTTGTATACATACATGCACAGTTTATATATATGTTTCTGTGTGTGTGTGTGGTTGTATGTGTGCGTATGTGTATTTTCCTGTAATACATGTTCATTCACGGGTTTGGGCTGTGAGGGAAAATATATGGCAGTCGACGACTAAGCAGGGACAGATTATGAAATCTCTATCTCCTCAAAGCAGGTACGGTTTTGAGGCACAAACAGGAGCGTCTGACAATGGAAGCAGGCCCGAGTGCTAATTTTGCTCATCTGTACCATGTCAAAGGATAATTCAGGTAGCTTTAAAAGCCTTGATTTCCCAGAGGTCAACGTGATTGATAGGGACAAAACAGCTGTTGGAAACGTAAGTCTCTGATGGCAGTCTGGGATTAAGACACAAGCTCTTCGCTTGGATAAACTTGACAATTGTCCCGGAGGGTCACGTGGCAGCTTTTTCATTGTTGTCGGTGTTACTGGAAGTCAAATAACTGTGGTCCCCATCAATCATTTTCTAATCGCCTCATGGGACTATCAGGCAGAGAACGGTCTTTTGTTTGATGTCAATTTCAACTCAAGCTGATTTCGGCTCCGACCCTTTTTTGTAGCCAACTGTGAAAATAATGTGGAATCTTAATTTAAAAAAAAAAGCAAAAAGTTATATCAAAAAACCAAACCGTTTTCTGATTTTACGACGCTTTTGTAGACAAACACCCATGGGGTTGAGGGGTGGGGAGGGGCTAAGATTGGAAGTACAGTCAAGGTTAATGAAAAGCTGGGGACAGGAAAGACTCAACACTGTCTTTGTAACCATGCGCATTTACTTACTTATTCCCAACTTAGCAGACTAGGGGGCGGCTATGGTTCGGTTGGCCCTTTGAATGGAAGGTTGGCAGTTCCATTCCCATCTCCTCCTTTCTTGGGTGCCAAGGTGTCCTTGGGGCAAGACACGGGACCCTTGTCCAGGGTTGGTGGATCGAACAGAAGTGGGGAGCAAATCGAAATATTTCTCAGAGGCAAAAATTTCGATACAGTACACTGAAATCCAAATATCTAAAGACCTGAATCTGACATTATCTAGAATCAGGACACATTGCCCCCACACCACACCACACCACACCACACCACACCACACCACACCACACGCACACACACACACACACACACACACACACACACACACACACACACACACACACACACACACACACACACACTTCCAATATCAGGTGGAACACACACTTCCTCACTTCCAATATCAGGTGCTCAGCCATTGTCTGGGAACCATCAAGATATTCCCTGGTGCCACCACCCAGTGAGCCCCCTCCAATAACTTGGGCCATGGGCTTGGCGACTTGTGGGTTTTGTGGGTTCCCATTGGCTGGGAACCATCAAGATATGCTGCCAGTTTCTGGATCTGGACCCCCAGAAGGTTCAGCTTGGAGGTCAGGACCACATCACACTACATCATAGATCCCATCCATGATCAGTTCAGAGATGGTATTTGATTCTATGTCTGGATAGAAGAACCTCCTGGGAGCGTAGGCTCGACAAGTGGATGACTTGATGAGAGGGACTGAACCTGAATGCGTGGCCGGCGTGGTCCTTGATAGCAAAACAAAACATCTCAATGAGCAAACAGTCACAATACATGGATATTCCGAAAATCTGCAGATTTGACTTTGAAATGAACATGGCATGATCTCAAATTCAATGCAAAACAAGGCAGCAGGCTAGGTGTGCAATTGGGTCAAAGTGACCCCCTACCCAACCCAGGACTTCACAACAGAAATATACGCTTCTGTAACCAACTGATGGACTGAGGAGGGGCAAAAGGTGCAATTGACAGAATCACATCCATGACAACCGCAAGTTGGCCTGGCAGGTGCCTTGCATGGTGGCCCTGCTGCCATTATTTTGTTAATTTTTTTTTTTTTTTTGGGTGAGGCGTAACGCAGGAGGAAGAGCTATCGTCCTTGGAACCTAAGTTCCTGGTTCAATTCTCCTAGTGTGTCGAAGTGTTGTTGAGCAAGACACCGAACCACTAACTGCTCCCCTGGCGCCGCCAGATGGCAGCCAACTGCTCATGGTTTATCCATGATGGGTTAAATAAGAGAAGGAATTTCTCCACGAGGGATGAAGAAAGTAAAAAAAATAAAATAAATAAAGAATAAATTAAATTAAAATGATTGCCTGCCGTGGGCGGTAACTTTGCATCTGTGCAGCTGTCGAGGAGGGACCAACGGAAGAACCACTGAATCCCATGAAAGAGCCCCTCCATACCCCCTAAAAAAGACTAACAATCTAGAGAACCTGGATGGGAGGAAAGGGAAAACTGGGAGGTGGGCTAAAATTGCTGAGCTCGAGAACTTGGGATCAGGATATCAGAGCTCAGGTGACATCAGGACACAGAACACTCGGGGAATCAGAGTCCGAACTCAGGCTTGAGAATCAGGGACTCGGGGAATGATAATCAGAAACTTGGGAATCAGAGTCCGGAACTCGGGAATCAGAACATCGGACTCTCAGAACTTGGGACTCAGGGAAAAGGTCATGTTGGCAGCCAACAGCAGACATGTTGAAACCTGCAAATGGACAGCAGATGTGATTGGAACCGGAGCTGAAGCAACAGGTGTTGGAGTATTCTGGACATCTGGAGTGGGACTCCAGATGTCTCCAGATGAGAGCTGGAGATGAGAGCTGGAGTCCGGTCGGTTTACCATGTGAGCCAGAACGGGCAAATCTTCGAGGAAGTCAGCAATCATAATCATCAATTCAAAGGGCATGTAGCCAGGGGGCTTCCCAAGGATGCTGGTAGAGGGACTGTCCAGGATCCCCAGCATTGAGGGTGAATTTGCCACCATCTGGAAGGAAGAGATGTGAGAGTCTATTACCGTGCAGATGGGGGCTTGTGGAGAGGAGTGTTGCTGGGTCCATGTTTTGCCAGGTCGTATTGTAACTGGTGGGGTATGGACCCAACTGCAAGACCACCAAATCTGCACCAACAGATAAACACTTCAAAACATTCGGCGAGTGATATGTGATATCAGCCGCGGTTATTTTCTTGTTCAGGTTTTTATTCGATAAGTCATATATATCTGAATGTGCCATTTTTATAGTGATCCTTTTTATGCACCTCCCACATGTATATTCCACTAATTTTGATTCATTTTCATTATCATTTGTTATGGGACTAATAAAGGAAAATCTTGAGTTATCTTATCTTTTATTTGTAAGTACAAATAATGCACAGATGATGACCATGGTGTCTAAATTTCTTTTCGACGCAGGTATCGAAAGAATAATCCTTATTTCTAATTAATTCATTTCATTTTTAGACCTGAGATTCAGTTAATTCCAGAATCAACATACAACATGAAAGCATCAAGTCCTATATGGTGATCAGGGTTTCTGAAGCACATCGAGGAATGGGATAGGGGTGGGGGGATGTGTCAGGGTTGACTGAGAAAGGCGGAGATGAGAGCCTACATTTTTTGTGGCCAAATAAGGCCATCGAAAACATGGGGCACGTGGTTCCTTCAGGCTCCGCTGACTTCAAACAGCTGGAGGGTTGTTGGCTTTGGGAAACCTGAAGAATTTTGCTTTGCATCGAGAGTTAGCTGCTAATGGTGGAGGCTTGTAACCGAGCCAAGCCTCGAGGGTTTGTACAAGCTGCAACATCCTGGCTGGAGTGACGACACGCTTCCTCCGTCTGACTCAGAGTCACTCACAGGGTGGAGTGAGCGCATCCACCAACAGTCAAAGTAATAGATTTATGTTGAGACGTTAAAAATCACCTGGCAACTCTTGTAGTACCAGTTTTGTTGGCAAGGATGCTGGAGAGTATCTCTCTATAGTCTCACTCCTGTGTTAAAGAAAAGCATGTCAGCAGGTACGGGATTATATCTCAAGCCGTCCAAACAGCATCTGTGCATCTGCATCATATTATTACTATTATTATTATAATCATCATTACCATTATTATTTTGTTATCATTATTAGCATTATTATAATTGTTGTTGTTGTTCTTGTTATTATAATAATAGCATCGTTATTATAATCATTACTGTTATTGTTATTGTTGTTTTTGTTCTTATAATAATAATAATAATAATAATAATTATCATTATTATCAAATGTGATTATGGTTGTTATTATTGTTAAATTTAAATGAAGTACGTCACCACTCTATCAATTCAGGAGCACATGCACAAATCATAAATACTTGTGCAGAGACCTGGGTTAATTGTTTTGGGGTTGACCGACCGAAACCTCGAATTCTTTCAGCTACAACGGGCAGCTGAATTACACCTTTATATCTTGGATTCACTTCCTCAATACATGGTTTAGCCAGAGGGCCTGGAGCAGGATCTGGACTTAAACACTGGTGTGCAAGGAAATGTTCTGATGTAATTTTGCTGCTAAACAATGGAGGAGTAAAGATTATGTCTCACAAGGATTGAAGTTAGTGACAGAGCTATAAATACTTTACAGCATGAGTCAGAGGATGTATATATGGCACACACGCAATATAGGGGATGGCAGGGAGCAGACTGGAGGTGAGACATTATTTATAAGGAAAACAAAACACAAGTGGAAAAAGAGACAGGAACAAAAGCCCAATTAAAATGCTAATGAAGTGAAAGTGAAAGAAAAAAATTATAATTGTGTGAACATTGATGGAAGTGAGCCAGAACAAGCATCTGCGGCACGAACGCACGGAAAGTCCTGACGGGCGGACGAAATCAAAGCGTTTTGACGGCTGAAAACTAACAGGGAAGATAACATGACGGCGACTTATTGGGGAAATGCTATCTACTGCAATACTGCACTACTTCTGAGTAAGACGTAACAACTAAAAAGATGAGCAAAAACAAGAATGTACAAAGTCAGATACCTGGATAAAAGAACACATTTGAAACCCAGTAAATCAGAAATCTGGAAAAAAAAAATGGTCAGGCAAAATAAACTGCGAAACTCAAAACTCCAAGCCAGTGACTACGAACCCGAAATTCCTTATCTGCCTTATCGCCTAGTCAAGGGGGATCATAACTTTTCTCACAAAATGTTTGATCATACGAAATCCTAGTTATATAGTGGACCGCTGATCTTAGTCCGACTGCTGCTGAACAATTAAAGCTCTGGAGTTGCCACGCTTACATTAGATGATATTACAATAACAGAGAGATGTTGACAAAAAATTTCTTTGGGATTAGCTGCCTGTCCTTGTTTTTAATGTTGTTGTGAAGAAATGTGGCGGACACAGCCTCTTAGTGGCTTTTCCTATCAAAAGAAAAATTTAAAAAAATGGTAAAACGGTCGCAGAGAACGGCTCCTCGTTCTTAGGGATTCGTGTTTTAAAGTGAAACGTTTGACTTTCTTTGAAATGTCTTCATGTGTTATTCATGAATCCCATACCCTGCCTCGCGATGACAGTGGTGTGCTTTCGGTGCTAATCTTGTTTGCAGGTTGAGCATGACTTTCTTTTCTTTCTTTTTTTCCATTCTCCTCATTGTCTTACTGTTATGTATGAACTTTAAAGTCAGATTGCACTTGGTCATCGTCTCTTGTTAAAATTACTTCTTTTTTTTTACATTAATTTACTAAAGACAGTGCTCAAAAACAGACCATCGAACAAACTGACAAACTAAAAAAAAAAAGTCATTTATTCTAATTTTAATAGAAGTCAAATATGCAGAGATGCTTTACAGATCTCGGATGCGAATACAATTAGTGTGACTAGAAACCGCATTTCCTTTTTGGCTGTGCTTAGATTTCCACGGCAGAGACCTAACAATTAGCAGGTTTTTATATCCTTGTCAAGTTTACTGCTTGCTAAATTCAACTGAAAGGAATCTCTGGTGCGCTGCTTGAGTGACCTGCCCTCCCACCGAGAGTGGCGGCGCAATGTCAGCAAGCATAGTGCCCGCAGCTGCTCGTGAATCTCTGCTCGGAAAACGGATCAGCCCGGAAGAAACGTAGACGGCCGTTTGTCCTGTTTGATCAAGTCATCCTCCTTTCCCCACTCTGTCTTATATTTCATGAAGAAATTGGTATTAAACAGATCACAGATGATTGAATACATCTCTGATTTAAATGTCCATTGTCCATTTTATTCGCGGAGGTCCTCAAGTCTCCATCTTTGGCACTCGGATTTTTCTTAATCACCCTTTTAGCCATTTGGAGCTATGGTTCTATGTCACTGTCATGTGAAGCTACATAGTTATCTTACCAAATTTAATTTATTTTGGATCCGAAACCTTTTTAAGTATGTTTAGGTTTACAGGAGGTCCTCAACTGAAGTCGGACTTAACGTGATTTTCCCCGTGAGTCAGAACTGCCGTCAGAAGAGTCTGACTTATTCTTGAGAGCCTGAATGAAGGGCAAAAAGTTTCCAAAAAATACAACACAAAAGAAAACAAAGTACAACTAGTGAATGTAAATGAGGCGGTCTTCATCGTATAGCGTTGTGTTACGAAGTACTACATTCATCTGCCACAGATAGTGCTATAAGCACGAAACAACATAGGTTAAGGACGTTGTAAGCTGAGGACTTCCTCTATTTAACATTAAGACCCATCTGCAAAGACAACAGTACTTTACTTGATCTTCTGTTGATTTGAACACAAAGTCGCTGGGTTTCTCATGTTTCCGTCTTTGGCACAATGATTTTTTTAGATTCTCCCTCTTAGCCATTTGGCTAACACGCAATGCTACATAGTTATCTTACCTTATTGAATTTATTTTGGACCCAAAATCTAATTTTAACAAGTTTAGGACTACAGGAGGGCTTCAACTTAAATCGGACTTAACGTGATTTTCACTGGAACTGCTGTCAGAAGAGTCTGACTTTTTCTTGGGTGCTGGAATGAAGGACAAAAAGTTTCTAAAAAACAAACACAAAGAAAGTGAAAATACACCCAGCGAAGGTAAAACGAAGTACTGTATACGTACAGTATTACAGAATATACAGAATACGTACTGTATTCATCCACTTTGCTCCCCAACAAGTTCCTGTTGATGAATTTATGGGAGGTGGTGACGTTAGCATGAACCAAGGGTTTCCTGTATTTAACATTAAGATCCATCTGCAAAGACAATAGTACTTTACTCGGTGTTCCATTGATTTACACAGATTTTATGAACTGGCGTAATGATATTTACATTTATACCGACATTATCCACAGGGAGCTGCAACTGCAGATACCCAGTTCGCAGTAATGGACATGTTTCAATCATAGCAATTGATTGAGCATCAATTTACATGGAAGCTGTTCTTCCAGCATGACGGTGGCAAGTCTGAGATAATGGATTAAGTGTGAATGCGAGCCAAGTTGTCGCACAGGCAGCATCGTTTTTGCAGTCGTCTCAGCCTCTGGCAACAACCTTCAAGGCGCTCAGGGAGCTGAAATATGCGTGAAGCCAAAATCTGAAAGAAGCCTGAAAAAGGAGGAAGCAAAAGCCATTAGACTGGCGCCGGCCATTAGGGTCGCCCGGGAACATGCGACCGAAGAGCTCCGGATTCGTCTCCTGCGAGAGATCCACACCGTCAGCTCAGCTGCTGTTGACAGCGAGCGCAGTCCAATGTGTCAGTTTGTCACAGCGTCTCCACCTCGGGCGACGCACGCACAGAAAGAGGAGAGCCCTGCAGCATATTCCATGATTCGAGTACTTCGTGCATGGACACAACTGGACTTAAACACCCTCCGACCGAAGGTAGCACAGTCATGCATGTTCTTGTTTTCTGAAGGAGGAAATATTTCTAGTTATCACAGGTCGAAGTAGAGCAGTACAATAAAACTCAGGTTGTGACCCCCTACTCGTTTTCTTTGTTTTGTTTAATCTGCTGTGTGTCTCCATGTGAGTGTAAACCTGCTGTCATTCATCTGCTCCCCAATGCAGCGTCCTCTGTGCGTTTTCCTCCCGTGCTTCCTTGTGCACCTGTCACCTTGGGCTATCGCACACACTCCAGCTGTGACGTATGGGGCCGAGCTGGCTGAGGCACAGGCGGAGCACCTTCTTGCTCTGGTCAGTGAGGGAGGTTAGAAAAATAATTCACAGCATGAGATTTTTGCCACTTTTTAAAATTTATTATGATTTCTATTTTTTTTAAAATAGTGTTTTATGAATCTGTACTTTGTGTTTACATATAAGACTGTATTGTGTCCTTGAGTGTCGAGTAAGGCACCTTAAATAAAATGTATTATTATTATTATTATTATTATTATTATTATTATTATTATTATTATTATTATTATTATTATTATTATATTATCATTATCACTATCATTATTATTAGTGGTATTTTAGTATTATTATTAGCATTATTATTGTTGTTGTTGTTATTGTTATTATATCTTTGACATCCTCAACAGCTGACAACAAAAAAAACAACTAGGTTTAACTCCATATGCAAAGAGGTGTTTCATGACATTTACAATAAATCATCCCGACTCTTTGGCTGTCTTTGCTAAAAACCCCTGCATGAAAATAAATAGGCTGCTCATTCATATGCACAAGATGTCTTGGGTACCAGGAGAAACAAAAACACAAAACATTACAAAAAAAGCATAGGGTTGTTTGACAAAACTGTGGAACTGATTCCCCCTCTTTTGCTGGAACACCTTACAGAATCGTGAAATAAATGCAGTGCAGAATTTCTCCTCCTGTTGTCTGGGTGAGCTGTGGTGGAAGCCGCCGTACAGCAAGTGGCGAATCGTTCAGATGGAGAGAGCACCTCTGCCGTGTGGATGTCAACATAAGAACAAAAAATGGCGGGAAAATGGTCCCATCAGCTTAAGTAATACGTGCAGTCTCAAGTTTAATAGAATGCGTGCAATGTAAAACATTGACTTACAAATTTTCTCTGTTCTTTAAAGGAGATGAATTTACTTGTATCTCAATTAAATTTCCCCATTAAAATGAATCCAAACGTTATTCATCCCTTCCAGCCCCCCCGGTTTTGTCACGTGTTTCTAAATAAGAAAAATGAACTTTATAAATAAAAAACTTTACTGTATAAAAAATATATATACATAATGAAAGAGATTGTAAAGAAATATTCTGGTTTTATTAAGTGCATTCAGCTTGAAGATTTGATGACGATGCCGGCGGCAGTGGAGGGGGTCGGTGGAGGAGGTTGGGAAGTTTTTGATTTGCTCCATCCCTTTACTTAACTTACCTGCTACACACTTACTGCTCCAACGTATTTCAAAATCTAACTGGCACACTGTGCTACACTTAATCGTGAAACCTAACCCAGCAAGGACTGAATGCTGATCTTCTTTTTAAAATGATCAAACCATCCCTGACTGGCTTTGGATGCCTCTTCCGATGCCTCATCTGTTAATGTTCCAACCGTCTGCTGCACCAAATCCCCCATGAACGTGTCGTGTCTTCTCTCAGACAATGCTGGTATCTCACAGAGGACAGCTTCTCCATCTCTTCACGGACAAGTCGACAACACGCACAACTCCATCATGTTTTTCCATGATATTCGCCAGGCTACCTAGTGGTGGGAGCGCGTCCGACTGTTTTTAAACGCCACTTCACGGAAGCCGCGTCAGTGTCAAACGCTCATCCTGCTTACTTGTAACTCAGATCTCAGCCAGTATCACAAAGCAAAAAAACGACTCAGCGACGGCTCATATCGCGGAAAACTCGTAAGTTAACGCACTCATTTGTCAATGTTCCACTGTGCTTGTATTATAATTATAAAAAATGCCTGCACGGGGATTACTATATTAATTTCCCAAAGCATTGGGATACATTCGCAACTGACTACTTTAAATTTGTACTGTAATTTATAATGACATTTTTTTTTTCGTAAACCATGACACCTTATATGTATTGATATTGATATATTGATGATCAGTTAACTTTCGGCCCTCAATATATTGTTACTCTTAAAGGTACTGAAATCTTTACATTTAACTAATTCAATTCAGTGGAAGTCAATTCTCAGATGTCTTTAAGGGGATAATTTACTTTTATTTCATGTAAAATTATGAATTGATATATGTTATGTTCATGACTTGCTGTGGGTTTCTGTGAGGAAAAGCACTGAGGAAAGCACTTTGATTTAAAGTGCAAACTTCCTCCATTAAGCCGCATTTTCTGCACGTCCCTGTCCGGATCTGAGGTAAGCACTTCTGCGCTTCCACAGCACGTCCGCAATTTTTCCCGCCATATCGGAGCTCAATTTGAAACCTTTGGACGCCGAGCTTGCATCATGAATGAAGCCTGAATGTGCGATTTTCCCATTATGATTCTTGTATTTAGAATTTTGCCATACGCTTCTATCTAAAAGGAACGCACTGGAGAGTAAACAGAATAAGAAATGAAGAGTAATTAACCGAGACTTGTTTATTTTGTATTAGCATCCTGGCCACGGGGACAAACTCCCTCATGGCTGATTTGACGCAGCGCAACAGCTTATATAATGCAATACATGATCAGCAAATGAAGTCAAATATTTAGCTATGGAGTAGAACTATGGCACAGTATGGTGTGGCGCCCAATCCCACTATTCCGGAGTGGCTTTGTACGGTTTGATGTACGGGTATAAAGATTCCCCACTGCGCCGAGATTCAGACAGGCTTTATCTGTGCTAAGCTGGAAGTGAATCATCCCTCTCCGCCTCTGTGAGTCACATTACCCGCTCCCTCTCAACTCCTCTTTCCCGTTCAATTCCTCAAGAATTGGCAGCGAGGACAACACGTCGCAAAGACACTCCAAAAAAAAAAAAAGG
The DNA here is from genome assembly GCA_901007705.1 of Fistularia tabacaria. Lineage (NCBI taxonomy): Eukaryota > Metazoa > Chordata > Actinopteri > Syngnathiformes > Fistulariidae > Fistularia > Fistularia tabacaria. The sequence goes on from CAAKHD010011961.1 coordinate 62,007, forward strand.
AGTCAAGGAAAACTTCTGGTTCGACTGTTTCAAGATGTTCATACGAAACTTGGCAAAAAGCTGGTGAGGTGAAAAAAAAAAAAAAAAACATTCTCAGAAAATGTTTGCCCCGAGTCATCATTTTCTTGGTTGGGTTTGGTTCCCCATCCATAAGTTTTCCTAATGTTTTCTCTTTTATCCCCACAAAACAGCAGAAGGAAAATAAAAATTATATATGCCTGCAATATCATTCCACATGATTTTTCTTTTGAATACATGATACTATTTTTCAATGAAATGTGATGTTCATTGTTGCTTTTTGTCATTCATTTTGGTTTGTAAAAACTTTCATTCACTCATCCATCTGTTATCTATGTCGCTTATCCTGTGGTTAGAGGGGGCCAAAGCTGATCCAAGCTGTTATTGGACAAAAGGCTGGGATCACCCTGGACCAATACCCAGTCAAACATAGGGCCACATATACAGAAAAATGACCATTCACCCTCTCATCCACACGTCATATAGAGACACACAGCAGAACCACAGCGAAACAGTTGTTTATACTATTCATCATTGTGTTCTACTCATATAACGCTTTTTGGTACTTTTCTCAGAAAGTAAGACCTCATTATGGCTCCCAAAAAGGTAAAAAGGGCTAGGGATAGTGGTGTTGAAAAGAAGTTAACAATTCCAGTCAATCTGAAAAAGGAAATAATAGCTCAATGTGACAGCGGTGTTTGTGTTACAGATCTCGCCAAGCAATACGACATAGCTAAGTAAACCATCTGAACAATCCTGAAGGGCCAAAGATGAGCCAAAGAAGGCCGATGTGGCTAAAGGGGGGACTACATTAACCAAGAGAAGTGACTTAGTTTGGATTAATGAAAGACAGCTTGCTTGAGATAGCATTAGCATTAACAATGGTGTCATATGTGAGAAGGCTTTGCTGATTTAGCAAAGGAAACTCAGAGTACAAGTGCTGGGAAGAGGAGAAGGAACACTAGAAACACAGCAATAATAAAGGTTATTTCTAATTCCTATCTGCATATTTGCCACAAATAAACCCATTAAAAGTGTGAAAGAGTGCAGTAGGTTGTTTGAACGGATCAATGGGATTGACATTGATGTCAATGAGAACATTGATTTGGTTCACGTTAGTTTACTAACAGAGTCAAAGAAAACAATTAAATTAATTTTGGATTTGTGGGAGGGAACTGGAGAACCGCACAGATATGGGGGAGAACATTCAGACCCAACGCAGAAAGGCCTCCTGTCAGAATCGACAGAAAATGTCACAGCTCTTGAAAACCTCGACAATACTTTTTTTGGCCAATATCTTTTTTCTTTCTTCCCTTCATCATGTCTTTCATTGAGTCCCAGCACATTCCGATCCTTAATAGAAAACCTCATCCTCTTCCCGTCGGATTCCATCTGGAATCAAGTGGCTTATTCGCACGTCTTATATCGGTATAATAGACGGCCGCGTGTGACACAGCTGCATCTGAGATAACTTCAATTTGAGCCCACCTGTGTCCAAACCGAACACCCTGAGCTTTTCATCTTGGCCTGTGTTACGAGGGGCTGAGCTCGGGTTGGTAGCGGCGGCCACAGGCACTAGGCGGTTTTGTTTGTTTTTATGTGTAATGTTATAACTAGGTTATACCTCATACCTGAGTTCTTTACTGTCATATAATAATGATGAAATAGTTTCTGGGTTACTAAGCTTTTCCTGAACACAAGACTATAATAGAATGATGTATACTTTATTAAATGTTTGTGGGGAAATTTGTTTTCTGCATTTAACTTATCATGGATGAACCATGAGAAGTTGGCTGCTGTCTAACAGCACCAGGGGAGCAGTTAGGGATTCAGTGTCTTGCTCAAAAACACTTCGACTAACTTGGAGGAGCTGGGAATCAATCCAGGAATGTTGGGTTCCAAGGCTGCCCCTTATATTAGATATTAAATAATTTAACAATAAATATAAAATAATAATAATAATATAAATACTAAAACTAATTATAAGAATAATATAATAGTATTAGAATATATATTATAATTATAATAATAATATTAAAAACTGTCTTTTTTTTATATACTTTCCTTATAAGAATTTGTTTAGAGCAGCATGGTGGTGCAGTGGTTAACGTTTTGGCCTAACAGTACGAAGGACCCCAGTTCGATTCCGACAGGGCCTCTTTCCGTGTCGAGTTTGTTCTCCCCCCTGTCTGTGTGGGTTTCCTCCGGTTCTCCCCTTTCCTCCCACAGACAAGTAACATGCAGCAGGTTGATTGGGAAAATGTCCCCGAATGAGAGAGTGAATGGTTGTCTGTCTGTATATGTGGCCCTGCGATTGACTGGCGACAAGTCCAGGGTGTACCCCGCCTCTCACCCGATGGCAGCTGGCGTACGCCCCTGTGACCCTAAGTAGGATAAGCAGCAACAGCAGATGATGAATGAATGGATGAAGAATTGGTTTATTATTTATAGGCATGGGTCCAATGAAACTTTTTTGAAGCTCCTCTAAATAAAATAAGCCTTATTTTTAAGAAAAAAAAATGTTTCCAGATGTTTCAGAAGTAGCACAAAGTTGGCAGGAAGAAATAGAAATGATACATTACATGTTGGAATACATGCAATGCCCTTTTTTTTCTCAGGGAGCACATTAGTCTAAAAGGCAGTGCTAAGATGTTTCATTGAGTGCAATGAATCATTCGGACCTTTAGGCTGTCTTTGGGCGCCCCTTTGTGAAAACCAAGGACTTAGTTCGGTACGAAGGGTGTTCTTCTTGCTGCTGTCACATCACTTTATTTTTCCTTGATGATTTATTATCTTGGAGACCTCAATTCTCAGCAGGGCCGATGGCCTACCTTTGCAATTTGCCAGATTCCTCACCTGCTAATGTTGCTTCTCGAAGACATGTTACGACTATGGTTAGCATGGATTGTGGATTTTAGTTAAGGAAAGGTGCACAATTGTGTTGGTCCTTGTTTGATTGTCTTGTTTACTGACTTTCGGCATTGAGGTTGCTTGGTGTACTCAAGTGTGACTGGTGAAAGGAACAGGAAGCAAGAAGACAACATCTCAACGGTATAACCAGGAAGAACAATTCTCCATCCACATCCCGCAATGTATTTGACCATTTGAAAATTGTTGTGGCTGAAACTATAGAAATGCCAGTGTAACCTAAGGCGCAATGAGAAATTCGATTCCAATGTGGAATGTGCTTTCCTTCAAAAATGACATGCCTGTCACCAAGCCCCGACCTCCTTTGCCACAGACACGCACTTGTATGCTTCACTCGGCAGGGATACTCTAAACTGTTCATGCTTGGGTTTTTTGTGTGGTCCAAAACCCTGTTCCTTTCTTGACAGTATTGCTGCCCCAGGATCACACGCAGCCGCGAGGGCAACGGATGGACAAACTGCTGACAGAAATAACCTCAAACACACTCTTCCTGTGACTTATGATTCATGTCACACAACACTGGAATACAATTTCCATGTTTTCTTGTATGGGAGTGCATTTTGTATCTTAGATATTGGGAATCTTGGCTATATTGTGATAGCATTGGTTGTATAGAATTATATTCATTGAATGCCAGAAAAAAAACTAAACAAGAAAAGTTTAAGAATGTTTTGTGTGAAACTAAACAAATTGTAACATGACAAATAACCATCACTTCAAACAATCCCTGCATTGTGGAATCTCTTGACATCCTTCAAATCCTCTGAGGATTAGCTTATGCGGTACTGTTAAACTTATGGAAATTGACACAGTGGTACAAATCTGTGAGATTTAAGTTTGGGACGAAGCATCGCGCAAAGGAAACAAAACGTTGGACAAAGAGCCTTTCATAAGGTCGGCAAATGACTACGTCTGTCACTTGTCGAAATGTTATCAAATTTTGTTCAGTATCAAGTCATTGAATTCATGCAGCCATCCTACAAACTGCCTTAACATAAATGTAAAAAATAAGATCAATAAATAGATGAATATGTAATTGAAATGTATAAATGTTAAAATGGTTTGTTCATTGGCTGGGGAGTTATAGTCAACGCTACTTGTCTAATATCTAGTTTTGTCACCAATGCTGGCAAATGTTAACCCGCCAACAGCTAGTTCACGTCTGTGTCTTTCCTGCTGCTTGTACAGTTGTATAATCATTTCCCGATGTTCACTCCTCAAAAGAAATTCTCCTGTAAATGACTGCCGAGTTTGTGCGCTGCTGCGCGATTGGTCTGAATGTTAAAGTGGGCGTGGCTAATGCAGAAAAGCATGTATTTATGAAAATCTATGTAATATTATCAATTAAGGCATATTAAGTCACGCAAATGGCTAGGAATTCTTGCAAAAGGGGTAACTTTGTCACAACAGTGGCTGTTAAGACAATATGGATTTAGAACTCCGTGCTGAAGGATTCGATTTTTTTTTCTCTCAATAGGCAATAAAAACTCTGAATAATGGACAGGCAATTTAGACTGATATATGGACGGTGTCTGGAGAAGACCGGATGTCGCATTTTGAAATAGGTACCTGGCTGGAGAAAGTCCGATAATGTGAGATGCACTGGGCTAGAATCCAGCCAGGGCCACTTTCCCTTGCACCTCTGCGTATCTATCTCAATTAAAAGAGGAAAAAATAAAAAGAGACGGGTGCAGATCGCCCATTCTGGACAATGAGAGAAGCTCAAGCTTGGAATGTTAATCAGAACAAGACTCTTAAAAAAAGGACAGGGAGGCCTTCAAGGACACATGCAAATGTGCAAAAAATACTGCGGGTATATAATTTTCTGTAATTTCGAAAAGGCAGATTTAACACGCTGCGTTGGTATAGGACTGACAGAAGTCACCGGGAAGACATGGATTTCTCAGAAGAGGACAGGTCATGCTTCAGAAGCAAGAGAGGAAAGATAAAAACTAGGAAAGATCACACGGGGAGAGATAAGCAGACCGAAAGAAAGATGTTGATTGAAGAAGCAGAAGAGGTCCTGACTGACAGGACATGAGCGGGGAATTAGCAATTAATGGATGACACAAAGAATGAAAGCAACATCGAAAGGCATTTAGCTTTTTATCACATCACACATGGATTATAAATAAATAGCTGAATGAATTGACAAAGAAATAAATAGATAAACAGTCTAATTCTGTGATCGTACAAAACTTAAAGGTGCATAATGCACAGGTGAATTTTATTTCAACAATGTGATGTGCGAAAAAGAAATATTAAAAAAGAAAATCAAACCGCTTTCCCGATCTGGACAAAAAAGCCTTTTGTTTTTTTTTTGATTAATCCCAAATCAAAGTGTGTGTGGATGCAATATGTAAATGGTAGAAAACTATGATTTCACCCTATATATGTATGTATGTATGTATGCATGTATGTATGTATGTATGTATGTATGTATGTATGTATCTATCTATCTATCTATCTATCTATCTATCTATCTATCTATCTATCTATCTATCTATGCAGTTGTTGTGGACTCTGAGGGGCGTGGCCTCTCACCCCATGGGACTTGGGGCTGGGGGCGTGGCTTAGACCGGAGGCTTATATAAATACACCCTGGAAGTGCACAGGGTGGTTGCATAGTTTGTATGGTGGTGCTTAGTAATAAAGGTAATCGCTCATCCAAGACTCCAAGGCTTAATTATCAATTATTCCTCACCAAGCACCACACAGTTTAATTTGGGTATTTGAGTGTAGGGAGATGTGCATACAAGTGAGCTTTTTCTTTTTTGTTTTGCTAAAGTGGTGAATTAGCAATATGTTTTTTGTTCTTATCAAGAAAATAATCACAAACATATAGTTGAGGAGGGAATTCAAATTCATCTTATTTCTTTCATTTAAGATATTCCTCAGTGCGTACGTGACGGTCAGAGGAAACAAGTACAATCACATACTGTTGCAGGGTTAGCTTATTCACATTATCTAGGAATCTACATTCTTCAGCCGATTGTGTCTATGGAAATGTTCCTGTCGTCAAAAAAAGGTACGTGAGCTGAGCTTCTGTTTTGCGCACTGTTATTTTTTATGCTTTTGTCAAAAAACACATGTCAACCAATGCACTCGTATGAAGCACAAACACAAAGCACTGGTGAAGCTTCAAAAAAGATCAAGCTAATTTTGTCAATGCTTGACTAGACAAACCTCACTCTGTCCTGAGATTCTCCTTATTTATACTGACATGTATTCAGTTTTTGCCTTTTTAGAACCAGCAGCTCCCAATATCTGGATGTTTGAGGGTATTCCCCTGAAATCTAGAAAGCATCCATCAGTTGTTGGAAAAATTTACACTGTACACACTGCTGTGATGAGAACACATCAGTGGTTCATGTCAACACATATAGTAAGCAAATCTGCCCCCCCCCCCAAAAAAAAAAATATATGGGAGAAGATAAAGGTTGCAAATGTTGCATTTTAACCAGATAGAGGAAAGAGGAAGAAAAAAAATCCCAATCATCAGAGCCCCAGCTCCAGGGGACATTTAGCCCGTTTTCTATCTCAAATCAAAAACGTCAAACCGGCAGATATACCACTGCCCATCTGTGGGATTTTTTGGATATTAAATAGTGAAAAATTGGAAACCCCCACTGCATACCCCCACAAAAATAAGCAAGACTGGAAGAGGCTGCACAGAAAGCTGCCGGGGTCTGGAGAAAATGGAAGGAGCTTTGCCCGCTGCAGGGACAGCTGGTGCCAGCTGGGTGAATTTGGTCTGTCTATCAACCCGGTGTCCTCCTGTGGCTCCGGGCGCCTGCGAGGAAGATTGTTTCTTATTTTACTGTGATGAGATCTGTTTGTGATCTCTCATCTTTCCCACATAATCCATTCGCACAACCTGTTATCCAGCGCCCATCTATTTTGTGGCTCGTGCGTGTGGGCAAAGGTGCAAGTTAGCATCGCTAAGTTTCGACCTGGTAATGTTCTTTTTATTTATTTATTTTTTTCCTCAGCATACACTGTGTTTTCAAAATAGCGGACCCATCTGCACCTCTTTGCACCGGAGGATTTGTTTGTCTGAGAATCAGACGAGCTCGGGCTACTTCCTGGCACGATCGTGTCTTGGGGACGGCTCACTTTAGACGAAACAGCTTGTGCCTCGGACCAGATTAGACGTGATCTAAAAGTACGTGTGATATTTTAGGCTTATGGGGCACCCAATAAGCGCACACACATTCACAGGTGCCTCATCTGTCACAAAGCACTTATCGATCATGTCGTCAGCCCCTTTGATATTAAAACAACTTTTCCTTTTGCCGCGGATTAGCATTAGAAACTGAAATGAATTTTTAAGGTAGACAGTGAAACCAATATCCAGCAGATGAGCTTCTGGGAACAAAAAAACCCCTGAAAAAAACGAGCAAAAAAACTGTCAATGCTCCATCCTCTTCAAGGACATGGGAGCTGAACTTCAAATTGGTTTATTTCTGTTTTGCCTACAACAAATCCAAAACACAACCATTAATCAATGGGTGAACTTCAAACGACCCCCTTTGAATGAGGTGCCTGGTGATATATTAAGCCTAGAAACGGAGCAGAAGGGGATTTGGCAATGCCTTGACTTTATGAAATTCCAATGCACCTGACGCTTCAACGCTCCCCAGATCAATAAAAGTAGGGTTTGTGTCTTAGAGTCTCGCTGGGGGAGGATTTAATCATGCTGTTACTTGTATTTAAAAAATAGATATTAACCCTTGTGAACAACTTTTCGTGCTAATACAATTAAGTTAAACACCCCAAAAGTGATTTTCCCAAAACACTATTTTTGAGAGATTATCTGAAACCCAGCTTGGGTGTTCATCCTCAATGTTGCCCATTTTTCCACTAGTTATAAATAATTTTGACAGTTGACAGATCTCTTTTTTCAGTCTGGGTCTGCTTTACCCATTCTCTTAACACTATCGGAGGAAGAGACTGAGGCACACTTCTTTTTCTTACAGGCCGACACATTCACTTAAACATAATAAGGTAGGACAACTTGGTTTTTCTGGTTTGTAAAGAAAATACAGGGACTTGGAAGATGACCGCTCGCCCTGCTGTCTGTGAAGCTACAACAGCAAATAAAACAACCAAAAAATGCAACAATTACAATTATTATTACTATTTTTATTATCAATCCATCTATCCATCCATTCATTTATAATCTATTGTTTATATCTATATATCTATATCATTTGGCGAGAGGCAGGGTTCCGCCTGAACTGGTTAGCAATCAATCACAGGGACATATTGTATATAGAGAGGAACCATTCACTCTCTCATTATTATTATTATCATTATTATTATTATTATTATTATTGAAATTGTTTTATTTATATTGTTACTATCATCGTTGCTATTGCTTATTATTATTATCATTTTTATTATTATCATCATTCTTATTCTATTTTTTTTAACACTGTCATGTACAATCGAAATATGACTTGAAAATGGAAATACAAATATTGTGATCTTGTGTACTCAGGCTGAGTAAACACTCCGGGGGAGAGGACATACCGAGAGTGAACTAAAAAGGAAACATGTCAGGGTGATAGATGGGACACGGGTTACATGAGGATGAACGGTTCAAGAAATGGATGATTTGGCCCAAGTGAATGACAAACATATTACTTACTGAAGCCCGAGCCATATTGACATCACGCCAAGAATACTTGAGGGCAGTCCTGCAGTGCCTTCTCAATAACATCCATCTCCCCTGTCGAACCTTGAACAAATACCAACAACTTGTTTTTTCTGCTTTCCACGAAGTACTTATCTGAACCCAATAACTCAGGCTCAGTCAGTCTGATGATCCTAATACAAATATTAAAGTACCTCAACTTTGTTTACGCCGCCATTTAAGAAGTTGACGTTGTGACTGTGACAATGTGACTGTTCTACGGGAGTTTTCCGGTATCATTGATTTTTCTTTTTTTTTTTTTTTTTTTTTGTCTGCACAGCGAGATTCTGTTGACTTGCCAATGTTGTCATGGTGACACAGAGCCAAATCCCTGAAGGTCGCAGCATTAGCCAGTTACCCTTTAGAAGTTATCTCTTCAGGAAAAATGGTGGCCCATTGGCTTGCTAATGGCTGCCAATGATGACTCCATCATCTTTGAAAAGGGCAGTCAGGGAATGTCACATATAAAATAATTAAAAAAGGCTCTTTATGGCGATGTGATATAAAGGGGCGTGCAAAGAAGTTTGAAAATCGGCCTGGACCGGAACAGACTCGACTTGTATGAGAGACTTAACACAACTGGATCGAAGTCTGACCGTCTCCAGTGCATTATTGAGCACCTTCTGGACAAGTATTTTCGGGGAGACGCTTTAATGCATTGAAGTCCAGAGTCATATTGGGCCCAGGCCTCCTCCTCACTTTTGTACACAAAAAGCCCTTATCCTTCACCTGTCATCCCTCTGCAATTGATTCGCATTTGGACAGCGGATTCTTTGTTAGTTTCAGCGGGCCGTTTTCTTGTCTGTCGCTCACCGTATTGTTTTTCTTCTCCATCTTCCAGCGTGACTGAACCACCATGATTTCGCTTTTATTTGACATTTTCCGTCAAGTGCCTGCAGTTTCGTCCGCTCAAAATATGTCAGACTTTCTGTGTTGTTGTCGTCTGGGTTGTCCATCCCAATTGATTGCAAATTCCTTGGCATGGTTAAATGGAATACATGGTCTGTGGTAACACTTCTGTTGCCATTACTACTGGAAAAGGATTTTGTTGCTGTTTCCTCTACATTTTACTTCCTATTTTGTCCTTTGAGTGTTTTAAGTATTGTTATTGTTGAAATATCAATCCACACGCAAGGTTTCTTTCTTGCCTGCCATCATATTTTTGCGCTGCTGAGGGGTTGAGATGGTTTAAGTACATCGAGACACAATTGTGTTTTGGTGGTAGTTTATCATACCGTGCTTGCCATCTTTTTTAAATTTTTTTTTTATTTGTTTTTTGTTTTATTTGTTTAATTGTCACAAATTTGGTATTTTATATGCTATAAGCCCCCGCAGCAGGGAGTGTGTGTTGAACGTGTATGTCCCAATTGCATGCAAGTGTAGTCCACTTTCAACCAGCTCATTGATTCCCCTTAACAAGCTTGGTCAATCACTTGGCCGGCAGATAAGGGATCACGTTTGACCGGAGCCCCCTGAGACATCAAGCAAACCGCCGAAAACCACAAAGCATCTCACTTAAAAGTGATTAGGCTTGATGGAAGAGACCGTGGGGAGTCTTGGAGAGGCTGAGCGAGTGCTACGTCGCTCACTTCAATTCCCACAGTGCACCTTGAGATTATGCAGCAATAAAAGTGTAATTAGATGTCCCCTCTTCAGTTTGCTCATCGAACCTTCCAGAATACTTCAGCTGATACTGATATCGGACGCTTAAACAAGACGGGACCTTGTCTATGTGAGGAAGTGTAAATGAGTCAGTATCAGGAGGATACATTAGATTAAGGTATCTTTACAAAGTGTATTATATTGCGCTCCTCTTGTGTATGCACAGAGTGCACAGTTTGGCTGAATGCGTGTCTTTATTTTTCTTGTTGAAACCTTGTCGTGGCAATTGAACTTGAATTTCTTCACTTGAAAAAGTGAAAGTGAAGGAATTCAAGTCCAGTTGCCACCACAAGAAGATTTCGACAAGATTTCACCATGACCTGGATGACAGAGAACCTCCACACACACGTCTAGTCAGCTTTATTGTCAATTCCTCCGCATGTACTAGACATACAGAAGAACCGAGAAGACATTTCTCACAATCCCACGGTGACATGAAAGGTTTATAATAACAATAATAGAGCGCAAATTAAACAGTTAAGTGCACCATTACAGTAACCAGTCAACATTAAACTATAAGGTATAAAGTATAAAGTGCATGCAGATACAAACTGCTGGTACGGTGAAAAGATGACAGACATTTGACGGTATGAGAGAGTAGCAGCAGGTTTTATTTTTTTTTGTACAGTTTAGTGCAAAAGGTCAGTAAGTAAAATGATGCATGAGCAGCATGATGGACTTCTCTGTGACAATCCAGTCTTTATTTTTCCTTAAATCTCGACCATCCTCACGAGGGGCCCTGGACTCCCTCCTGCCCTCAAAGTTATATCGGTCCGCCACATTCCCCATAGTCCCTGCCTGACGACTGACGGTATCCCAGAGGAGGGTAGACGGCTCAGGGAGAATGATGAAGAACAGAGGGAATGTTCCAGATAAGGATGATCAAAAGCTCTTAGGAAATGATCTCTTTGCTCGGCTTGCAGCGCAGGCATGTGTCCCAAGGGGGAATCGCCTGAATTTCTCTGGCAACGCAATTGTAAATAAGGGGGTAAACCCCGTGTCCTAAAGAGGGTAGTCTACTGTTCCAAAATATTAAGCTAGAGCTGTTTTGGGAAGGAAGCACTGTTTATACTGTCACTGAAAATATATTCTTTTCGCTGGCATATTCTCATTTTTCATACGACCCTCAATTTGTCTGCCATGCGGACTGAATTTTAATGTCTTGAAAGTTCCATCACCTGCATCTTTTTGTAGAAGCAAAACAAACCTTTTAACTGTTTAACTTTTTAGGCCCCAAGAGAAAGCAAAATATCTCCTTTTCATTCAGAGACCGCGCTTTCGCTCGCCTCCACCCTCATTAATGCCTGATGATCTCTCCGTGTCTATCCCCTTTTTCATAAACTCCACCTGTGGTGGCCCGGCTAGATTTGCTGCAACCTCCGGAGGCGGACTTCTTTAATGCTGCCATCATTGCAGCATCCATCAGATTGTACGTGCCCTTGCCTGGTCGCAGCATTCATCCCGCCCATCCCGCAACTCCACTTTTCATAAGCCCCTGATAAGAGTAAAACCAAAAAATCAATGTAAAATTGCTTCAAATGCGCATATAATGTGTATTTTTAACCTATTTGAAGGTTAAGAATACCTCCACAATGGTGTCACATATGTATATCTCACTTGCTGATTCTTACAATGCTAATTTTATTAATGACAATGTATTTTATTTGTGGGCACCTTCTTGTCAGCACACCCTACAAACAGTTAAAAAGAACCAAAGATTTACGTCTAATGGAATCAATAATACAGATTGAGAGCAATTTTGAAGAGATGGGTTTTGAGCTATGACTTGAACCTGGGCCGAGAGTCAATATTTCTGATGTCGGTGGCGGGGCTGGAGGCGAGGGCGGAACAAGTCGAGTGTTGGACAAAGACCCGGGTGGCAAGGGGGTGGCAACATGAAGCAGGTCTGACAGTAATGGAGGACACAGGTTGTGGATCCAGATTGCAAATGAGTTCATCCTATGTGTTACGATCCGTGCTGATGTTTGTAGAGGGATTCGCTGGGTAGACAGAAAATGACAGAAAAGAATGGAGTTGTAGTAATCCATCGGGCAGATAATGAGGCCGTGGACAAGAATGGCTGTATTATGTGGAGTCAGATGCAAATAGATGGACCGGCTGGAAAGGCAATGTGCTATACTGGATTACAACAAGACTCGAAACCTGAATGGAGGGTGGGATGGAGGGGTTGTTAATGTTGATAGACAAGCGATGAGATTTCTGAATGCTGGAGGCTGTACCCACAAGGTAAGTTTGAGTTTAGTTGCTGTTAAGTTTGAGAAAGTTGTAGGAGATGCATGATTTGATTCCCATGAGGCTGTCAGAAGGAGAGGAAGAATGGAAGTGGGTTTTAGAGGAGATATAGAGTTGGATGTTCTTCACGTAATAATGAAAATTGATGTTGTGTTTACGGAATGCGCAGCCGATAGGAAGCATGTAGAAGATAAAAAATAGAAGAGGCCCCAGAACTGAGCCCTGGGGCACCCTAGCACAGCCGGGAAAGGAATGGGAAGAGTGAGATTTGAGCTGGATGAACTCAATGCTACTGGAGCGATATGAAGAGACGCAGGTGAAGAACTTACTTTAAATTTTTATCGCTTAAAGGGCATGCTGAAAGACCAGCTTGGTTCAAACTCTGATGCAAACAACTTGATGTGGATTAAATAAAAGACGCATAAAGAAATGTCTTGACAAATTGTTTGGTTTGTATCCTGATTATTATACATCTTCTTCTTTCCCTTTTGGCTGGTCCCTTCAGTTGTCACCAGAGTGAATCACTAACCCCACCATCTAACCCTTTTTCTCTTTATCCTCTTCTCTCACACCAACTAAATTCTCCGATGGACTGGTTCCCAATCCTATCCATTCTCGTCACCCCGAAGGAGAACCTCAGCATCTTCATCTCTGCTACCTCCAGCTCTGCTTCCCGTCTTTTCCTCAATGTCACTGTTTCTGAACCGTACTTGTACACCTTTCCTCTCATTCTGGCTGATACTGTTTTATCACACATCACACCCTCCACTTTTCTCCACCCGTTCCAACCTGCTTGAATATGTTTCTTCAACTCTTTTCCACAATCTCCATTGCTCTGGACTGTTGATCCCAAGTACTTAAAATCCTCTGACTTCTTTATCTCCACTCCCTTTTGCTTGATGGTTCAACTAGAGTTCCTCTCATTCACACACATAAATTCTGTCTTGCTGGGGCTAACCTTCATTTCTCTCCTTTCAAGGGCATACCTCCAACTCCTGAGATTTTCCTTCATCTGTTCTCACAACAGATCACAATGTCATCTGCAAACATCACAGATGCGATTATTATTCACATCCAGGTGTAATTCAAAGATAGAAATATCTTTATTTTAGGATTACGCCTGGACATGTATCATGACATAATGACAAAGATTAATTAAGTTTTGGGGCAATCTTAATGTAGAGAAAATGATTTGGACAACATCAAAATGCTTCTTTCATTGACTAATAGGGATGATTTTCAAGGAAGTGTGCGATGTATTAAAATAATGCCAAATGATACTTTCCCAGTACAGCAGGTCTGAACCATACTCATTTATATAAACTCGTCAATTCCTTATGAGCAAGCGCTTGATGACAACGGAAAGAAAAACTACTCTTTCAGTGGGCAGACACATCAAATGGATCAAAAGCTCAATGCAGGCGGTCTTCTGTCTCGAACGGGAGACAAAAAAGGGGAGAAGGACAGCAAAAAAGATGGAAAAAGTATGAGAGAAACCAAGGGGGGTATGAGGGTTGGGTGGGACAGGCAAAAATGATCTATGACTACGAATATCGGTAGCCCTAATAGTTACAGTTATAGACTGATGAGCATTCCCTTTAAAACAAAACAACCAATTGTGTCACAGTTTTTGCTCTCTATTATGCACTGAGTGTGTTTGACTTGGTTTTCAGGTCTTACTCTCATGCACTTCTTGTTTGCAATGATTTGGTTTTTCTGTGTCTTCAAGCCCCCCCACCCTATATCCCTGTTACTGTTGTCGTCCCCGCTCTTTCAAGCATATCTGCCCTCTAGAGTTATTTAAGTGTCATCCCTTGCGTCATTGTCTGGATTTACTTCCTGACTGTGTTTGTGTCTTCGCCTGAGCTGTGTAATTGGCTTCACCGCCCAAATGCAGCCCGTCTGTGTCAGTTAATCAGTTCTCCTCAGCACCGTCGCTCACTTCTGCTCCTGTCCAATCAACTCCCCGCCTCCTCTCGGGTTGTGCACAGGCTTCATGTTGTGAAATGAGTTTGGTTGCACTCCTACTTTTCCCATTCCCCGATTTCTATCTTCATCATCTCAGATGAGAAAACAGCAAGGCAAACATTTCAAAAGAATGAAACATGGAGGCTTTTTTATGAGATGTTAACTCATGCTCAGTGATATTGTGTGACAAGAATTATCTGATTTAGATGATTTATCTGACTTGAATGATGCTAATTAATCACATGGTGTTGTTCTCAACCATTATCCGCTTTCAGACAGGAAAGGTCCCAAGAGTCAACTATCCAGCTCGAATTTTGTTCCTGGAAGTGCCCTCCTCGGGGGTTTTGCATTCTCACAGGCAGTAGGGGACCACCAAGGGACTGGAGAGTGAAGGTGCCACAGCATTCAAGTTCTGCCATGGACCATCAAATGGATTTAATTGTTTCTATTTTCTCCCTACACTGCTCCGCTGTGTGAAAAACCCCGCTGTTGGCTGACGCCGTACTTATTAGAAATCCCCATATTCGTCACATTCAGTTATACATGCAGCACAGCATCAGCCAAATTTGACCACTGCATTTATCTCATCATGGATGAACCATGAGCAGAATGCAGCTACTGAACAGTGCCTTGGGAGTAGTTAGGCGTTCAGTATCTTGCTCAACAGCACCTCAACAGGCCGGTAGGAGCCGTGAATCAAACCATGAATGTTTGGTTCCAAAGACGACCGCTCTAACCCCCTGCGGCACATGTATACATAAAAAATTGTGCTACGGGGTCTGCAAGAAGTATGTGATAAATGGCCATGGCTTATGAGGTAGACCAATCACCAAGCATCTACGTCATATGAGTTCGTTTGGAACCGAAAAAAACAAACCTACTTAGGCGAAGGAGCTAAAATGCTTCAAGGAACTGAGGCAACGGTTTATAGTTCCTATTTTGTCTGAATACACAAAGAAACAGTTCCTCAAAAAGCTTCTAGAAAATGCAAAAAGTTCCTTCTGTACCCCCCACCTCCCCTGTCAGTTTGGTTGCTTAAACTATTTGCTGGCCTGGTAACAAACTAACCTTTCTGCATACGGCCTTCTGCTTGTGCTACACAGTCACACGATGTACTGCATTTGGGTTCTAAAATCATACCCGTTAAAGCCTCAACACACACACACTGCAGGAATTGAAGAGTTTGCACTCTTTCCTTGAGATGGCAAGAGCAAAGTTCTATCTGTCCCAGACACTTCATACTTCATAGGCCCCGTCCACTGCAGCACAAGTCAAGCATGCTAAATTGTATGCACCAAGTGGTTACAAGAAGTAAGAATACGTTTGGTCAGTACCTTTCTAAACACTCGGACATTTTACAACACAATATACGAGACAGTGCAGTAGCAGGAAGTATGAGAATTCGGATTTGAAAACTGTAAGTCATACTTTTGGATGTCGGGTGGCAGTGAATTCTTAATTTGCTGTGTGGAGCAGCTAAAATCTCTGCTCCCCTGTGGTGCAGTGGAGGACGGCAGGCACTGTGAGGTGGAGGCAAGAGATCTCTGATATGTGGGGGGGCAAGGTTTTTGATGGACTTCAAAGCACACAGGAGGAGTTTGAAATTGATTCTAAATTTGACCAGGAGCCAGTGGAGTTTTTAAAGAACCTTTGGTATGTAGTGAAAATTAGGGATTTTGGATGTGACACTAGATATGTTATGAATTGTATTGTGTTAGGGGTTTGCTATCCATCTGCTGTGTCACCACTTTTTATCCGTACATGCCATTTGGCCTTTGCAAGTGTGTCACAAAGGTATGGCCATCTTTTGTGATCGACTCTCCTCTGTGTACAATGTTTAGGCTACGTCTTCAAAGAAAGACTAGCCATTTGTCTGCCTTACTAGATGCATTTATACATTTTCATACTTCCTCGGCCAGCAGATCCTCAAAACTAATAACTGTATGACCTTCTGAGCCAACCGGAATGAGATGTCTGCATTCCCCATGCCCAATTCAAATTTCTGACAAATAACACAATAGTTGATCTGTGGAGGTTCTCGGTCCTCCCGGTCATGGTGAATTCTTGTCGAAATCTTTTTGTCGTGGCAACTGGACTTGAGTTTCTTCACTTGAAGATCTTTCACCCCTCATCCAAGGGGCTTCTTCAATTGTGACTGAAGACAGAGATACAATAATTCAGACAACACTAGAAGTCGTCACGACCCTGGGAGCTCAAACTAATTTTTCTTCCTGCAGGGTATTCAAAGGCCTTTACAGTTTAACCTATTTTTTGTCATGGCACCTTCTGTAAAGGAGTCTTGCAGGCACTTATTGTCTTAGTTTTTCCGTTGTAACTTTGTGTAACTCTTGGTGCTTTTCCACAAGCTGTGATTTTTTTTTTTTTTTTTTGTAAAGGGAAAAAGTATTTCTTTCTCCAGGTCCCAACTGCTGTGTGACTTCTCCACCAGCCATGATTTGTAATGGTTGGGTTTTGGGTAATCCTCTTGTGTTTTGTCACTATGCTACATGATTTTCTAAATAGAATTTCATTTTCATATTGGTTATTTTGAACGCACTGAATGTTCTTTTCTTTTTCCCTAAAACAACCTTTTGTATTTGTTTCAGCCCTAATTTGTAAAGAAGAAGTGGTCTGCCAGTTGAAATCTGCACCCCCCGTCTGCTTCCATGTGGAGTTTCTTCTAGTTAAAAGAACTTTTCATGGACTGCTGCGGAATCCAATCGCTACTTCTAAAGAACTTCACACCCTTTCCGGTTCCGAAGGGAAGCAGCCAGAGACTGCAAAGAGGTGAGTTCCAGTTGTGAGTGCGCTCTTATTACTGGTATCTTGCTGTGGCCGAAATCTTCATTACGCTTGATTAAATGCAGCACATTTCCCCACGGCACTGCGCTCTTATCTCATTCTTTGAGGCAAAGTGGTCCGTACATGTTCCTCGTGATGCGTAGAGCATTCCACGCTTTAATTAAAAAAAAAGTCTCAAGCGACAGCATTGCCGTATCAGCAAGGGGCTGGTTCCTTTGCTTTTCCGCTGCTGACGCCTCATATTCCGTGCACATCATGGGATAGCTCGTAGCAGTAGCTTCCATTTGGGGGCTTTGGTGGGGGAGGACTATGGCGGTAGTCACCAGA
This sequence comes from Fistularia tabacaria, assembly GCA_901007705.1. Taxonomy (NCBI): domain Eukaryota; kingdom Metazoa; phylum Chordata; class Actinopteri; order Syngnathiformes; family Fistulariidae; genus Fistularia; species Fistularia tabacaria. Next base: position 79,663 of record CAAKHD010011961.1, read on the forward strand.
GGTTTCTTACATGGCTTGCTTGCTTTTTTCGCTGGCTTTAAGGTTTTTACAAAATATTCTACTGAACGAAACTCCATTGAAAATGTAAAATCGAACATGAGACTCAGCACAAGATCTTGCGAATGAATTAAATTGCTCTGAAAGTCTATTTGCGCTTGAAGATCTTGTGTTTGAAGACCACAAAGAGAATTTATGACATGGGCAGATCTCAGCATCACTGGAAATGTGTTTGACATTATGCTGTAGACTCAGAGACCAGATGGCATGTAACAACCTTTGTACCCCGTGCTCTATCAACAGCCTGCTACAAAACACCCTCATGGGATCCCACACTTTCCAACCAAGCATATTTAGGAGCCTGGGGAGTCAATGTCGGGTAACGGTGGATTGCAGAGAGCCTTCCAATGGGCAGCGGTGTCGTTTGCAGCTGGGTGTGATCTCGTAGTCCTCAAAGTTCGAGACTATGATTCTCCCGAAAAAAACTTGTTCGGTTGCCTCCAGCTGAACTTGGAAGTGTTTGCAGTATCATTTGGATTTCTTTCAGAGCAAGTGCTAGATGGAGTGTTAACTAGAAGCCGGTGCTGGTTGGTTCAGCCTTGCCCAACAGATAGGACGAGGAGTCCAAGCCCCTGGGTGGAGCTCAAACCAGTCCTCCAATTTGAATGAAGCCATCAAATGTGCGAACCACATCCCGGCATGAATGCCTCTTGTTGTATTTTCTGGGCATGAACACTGGGCAGGGGTTGCCAGAACATGTTGGAAGTTGTTCTTTTTGACCTAATTGGTCTGCTCATTAGGGCCTTGCCCTGGATAGGCAGTGGCAAAGTGGGAACGTCTGTTTTAAAAAATCAAGTGAAAACCGCCAGATACAAGTAATTTCCGGACTATTAGCCCCTAATTTTCCACATTCTTTGAACACTGCGGCTGAAACAATGGTGTGGCAAATTTTGGGATTTTTACGGGCTAATGAGCTTCATGCCGCCCAAATATTTGCCTCGTCACATCGGACCAATGAAATTAGACAGACATCACAGAACTCATGCGTGTGGTCTACACAATTGACATTGAGAGCGACAACGAAAGAGAGACTAAGGAAGTGTGTGACGGAGGACTTCTTTGACTGTTGAATTCTGACACTGAAGAAGAAAACTTCAGTGGTTTTAATCCGCAGGATAAAGATGAAGGTGGTGATCGGAAGAAAAACATTTACAGTACGTATTTAATTAAAAGTTTAAAAAAATCTGAAACATCTTTCTGTATCTCGTGTTACAAATGGACACTTGGGGCTTATAGACTAGTGCAGTCTATTTTATATTTATATATATATATATATTATTATTTTTCTTTTTTCTTTTCAAATTTAATGGGTGTGGCTTATATTCAGATGCGCTCTATAGTTCGAAAATTAAGGTACATTATAATGTGAATGTAATGTACAAGAGCTTCACCAGTTCGTTATCTATCACAAAATCTTTTCAATCAATCCCCTTGAAAAAGGCCAATACGAATAAATTGTCAGTGACTTTTTCCTGTATCAACTCTGATGGATGCGGATTCATGTCAAATGTTGACTCCAAAGAAATTGAGTTTGTAATCCCTGTTGTCTCCGGTGATCCAGACTGTCTGGATTTAGAGAGAGGAACAACAACAACAACAACCTTAATTGCAGGAGCTGAAAATAAACTCCCATAGCTGCGGTATTTTTACATCAAGTATCGATAGAACCATAACTTTATAAAATGGGTGCAAATGGTGTAATGTTTTTAGGTCCTGTATTCAACTGTGAGACACAGGCTTCATTTGCAGGTCTCATTCTTTTCAGATTTTAAAATGCTAAATATCGCAAAACTAACCTTCGTATTCGATTGCGACTAAAGACTGTCGTGATTTTTGAGCAGATCCTGACCCAAATGCAAGAACACTCCCAGGTTGTAAGGGGTTTTCAGAGATTCATTAAGAAAGTGAGGGCTGTGCCGGGTCCGAAGGGGGCTTCGCTGGGAATGGCGAGACGTGAGACAACAATCTGCCCCGAAGGGCTGGCAAACGGCTCCTCATATGCTCAGCTTGACAAGTCTTAATAATTCGCACCTGCTGGAGCTCACTCTCCAGCACGGCTGCTGCTCATCAAGCAGCAGCCGGATCCCAACACAGATATTATGACAAGGTGATGATGTGCTTTAGATTTGAAGAAACAAAGTAAAGCAAAATGATTACTATTAAAAATCGTGTAAAACTTAGGATATGAATGTTGAAATACAAATACTATTTGCAGGAAAATCCCCCAAAACAAGCTCTTTTTTGTATTTGTAAGAACCAAATAATGCTTTATACTTTTATCAATTCTGTAAAACATTGTGGAACAGATGCTCCGGCATTGCTTCTCTTTTCGGCAAGTGACCATGTGAACGCACCAAATGACAAGAGAAAGCCTTTCCGTGACATTGGAAAGAGTGAAGTATGTTTATTCACAGTTCTGGATCAAGCCAAATAAAGTTTTTAATATCCTCATCGTGTACTTGACTTCCAAGTTACATCCAACCTTTCACCCCTCTCCCTCTGTTTTTTTTTCCGTCGTGAGAACATTCCGGTATCATGGGGCCGATCGGCTGTTGCTCTGAGTGAGTCTAGCGGGGTTAAGGTCTCTGAATTCACTTTTAGATTTCTTTTTCTCCTCTTTTAACAAAAAACATGCGATTTGGACAGTTCATTTAATCACTTCTTGAATCTTGAAAACCTTAGATAAAGACAGATTAACAAACTGTAATCCACGTGGACCTTTTTTAATCCCTTAATGAACAGTGACTTCTTTTTTTAATTAATCTTTTCCCTTTAGTGATCGTCAATATATTGGTTTGATAAATTTGCACTGTAAGATTCTTAGATCTTGCGATTTAAAACATTTTTTTTACATTAATTGCTCTGTCAGCACCAGTGAAAACTAAATTGTTGGCTTCAGTTTTAAAATATAATGATTTTCATGCACAAACGCATGTTACTAAATAGTGTCCGCTCAGGTCTGCTGATGTTTTATTGAGCCTACAGCCAACATGAGTGTTGCGATTCATGAACGTCTCTGTCTCTTCTCCATGGTGTTTCCCTATCTATCTATCTATCTATCTATCTATCTATCTATCTATCTATCTATCTATCTATCTATCTATCTATCTATCTATCTATCTATCTATCTATCTATCTATCTATCTATCTATCTATCTATCTATCTATCTATCTATCTATCTATCTATGTTAATGTTGGTTCCAGCTGTAGAATTTTCAGGCAGACATCTAGTGAGAAGGTGATTTGCTATATATTTAGTTCAGTCATAGAAGTATAACTGAAAGCAATTATTTTATTAGTGGTCTGAATATCACAATTATCTGTAAACACGATTAAATATTCAGCTGTAGGGCCTGGATTTTATTTATAAATATAGTAATTTCAGTGGAATAATGAGGCCTAAGCAGTGATTAGGGCTGTCCATCATCCACAGGAGTTTTTAAAATGACTTCATGATCTTGTGTGTGTGTGTGTGTGTGTGTGTGTGTGTGTGTGTGTGTGTGGGAGGTCATGAAACACACATATCACTATGCTCATTTCCACTGGTTCACACTATTGCCCAGTGGCAGGATCCAACAAGGAGGCCCGATGTCCTTCAAGGGCGTGCGACCCGTCAAAGGTCATTTGACACCTTGGGTTTCATTTCTTAATTGGCCTGTCTGTCAGTTCAGGGGGAGTTTGTGTGTCACTTGGTCTCATTCGGCACAATTGAGTTCTCTACACAAAAAAATCGGTGTGTGCAGGACAACACCATCCAGTAGCACACCCCTGGGAAATTAAACTCCTCCTAAGATGTTCTTAGGTGGACATCCCCCACCCAGTAGCCTCTCTTTTTAAAGACCTAGACCTGCCCTGTTGACTTCACCCCGTCTCAGGTTTAGCTCTTTTTTTTTTTGTGTTTGTCAATTGAAAAGGAGTTTTTACCCTTTCTGACAAGTGAAAATTCGGTCAGTTTGTCAACAAACCTGCAGGTACTACTCTTATACTTTGTACAGACATTTCTGTGAATTTTTAGTGTTATATATCCCAGATTTGACCAATATAATCTACGTCCAAACTTGCCTTCGGAGGTTCTCAGTCATCCAGGTTGTGGTTAATTCTTGTCAAAATCTTCTTATGGCAACTGGACTTGATTTTCTTTTTTTGACGATGAGTCACCTGTCGTCCGATTGGTTTTGTTCAGTTCAAATGGACTGTGGGGACTTTCCGAATATAACCACCCAGGTTGGGGGCCGGTTTAAGTTGCAATGGCTTGTTATATAAATGAGAGAGTTGTTTTTCAGAAGCTGGGTCGAAGGGGCTTGTTGTGTTAATGGGGGCCGAGCAACGGTACACCGTCTGGGGCCTTTTACATGGATTCAAATTTGGAAAGGTTGTTGCCAAATTTCTCAGAATGTGAAACAAAGAAGAATGTGAAATCTGTTTGATCACATGCCCTGAGGCTCAGGTGGAAGTTACCACCGGGGGCTGGTTCCGGTGGAGGATGTTTCCGGGTGGTTTAGATGATAGCGCCATTATCCTGGGACAATGAGACGCATCCCAAGACTGATTAGCTCACACTGACTGGGACCGTCTGCGGTCCCGGGATTTTGGCAAGAGCTTTTCAAATTTACTTCCATCCATCCATCTTCCTCCGCTTATCCGTTTTCAAATTTGAATCAAGGTAAGTCCCCAGAAGCATTACCTTAGTTCCCACCTAAGGACACCCCCATTAACACAACAACCCCCCTGCGACCTAGTTTAAACACAATTCTCCCATTTATATACCAAGCCATTGCAGCTAATGCTGGGCTTACATCTATAGACTGTGAAAAGATTTTGAAAAGAAAACTATCATCTCACACCAGCTCATATCTAAAGACACATTTTTGTAGTTTTAAGTTTCAAGACTTCACAAAGACTGGGGCTCTTACATGTAAAGATTTTGAAAGCACTGACCTAAAGGACTGGACTATAACTACGACGAGATTTTTTCAGCCATTTTCTTCCCACCATGCAATGTTTTCACCGGGTATTTGCAAAATCTCTGCTATTTCACTCCATCACTTTTCCTTCTCCACTATTTTGCCTGCAGCTCCACCTGTCGCTCCTCTTTCTGGACGGTCCATATTGATCAGGACGTCCTTCGCTGTTACCGTTCATTCAGTCCGCAAAGAAATACCGTCTCTGCCCCCGATACTACTCTGGCGATTATACAGTATATCTCCCAGGTTTCCATTTACACTTTTGTTAGAGCTCATCTGTTGGTTGTTGATTATGTCACTGTAAAGACTGAAAGACTTGCGATAATATCAAGCATGTTTTATATTGTCGTAAGCCCAAGACTTTGAAAAGACTGATCTACGACCGCGCTAAGACTACCTGTTTTCACTTCACGACCAAGATGACGGGAGCGCACTGTGACCCCAGTAAAACTCTTAAGGTTTCCTTCTGACTTCCAGTTTTAAGACTGCGACAGCAAAAAACGTAATGTGTAAGCCTGGCATTAGACCGAACCCCTACCCTGGTGGTTATATTTGGAAACTCCCCTCGGTCCATTCAAACTGAAGAAGCCTCTCAGATGAGAGGAATGTGTCAAATTTATAATCCATCTGGTGGCAATGCCACTCTTCGTTATGAGCAGGGAGCAACACGTAATGATAATGCATGTCAGTTTAGTCAGTTGTAAAAAAACTAGCTATTAATATGCAGTTAATATCACTGCCTTCCAAGCAATGAGGCTTTTTCTTCGAGGTGAAGTTCTGTGAATTCTCTTTCCAGGAGCAAGTCATAGGAACCCGTCCCTGACAAACCCCGCGGCACAGCTCTCATGGCGTTCCCTGCTCGTCCATGTCTTATTCATATGCGGAGAAAACCTTTGTTTTTCCTGCGCGCCAGTCACATTGCTGGCCTCTGTCACAAACAACAAATGGGAAAGGCGTACAAGATCCGGGAGGAGTCCCCGTGGAATGAATCCTGCAAGGTTTCGGACCGTTTCCGGCGAAGCCTATTTTAGGGAATAAAAAAAGAACATGTGATCAATTTGACATGTGTCACCTTCAGCCGGCTAGTGTGCAACCTCCCTCATTATGCAGGTGTGGTCCTTGTTGAGAAAGGTGCTGAGGGGTAGTGGGAGGGGAAAAAAAAAGTAGGTCACGGGAAAGGATGGAGATGATGTGTTCGGTTAATTTACACTTTGATCATGTACCCTCGAGAATGATGTCAACTAGGCAATTTTAATATAATGAATGTTTGGATATAGACATAGAGCTCAGTCTCACAGGAAGAGTCATCACAAGGGTGATTTAATGAGATTAATTGCTGAGTCAGACGTTTCAATGGGGAAATTAACTGCAGGATTCTATGTATTTTGTAGCTGATTTTAATGATGTATTTTTTTGATGGCTGATAAAAGTATTACATCCCAGTTTAAAGTTGAGATACATAGTATGTGCTTTTTTTGACACAAAAAAAATCTCCCAGTGGTTAAAAGTTGAGTTTAGTGTAAGCCGATGACTCATGAAAATGGACATCGAATAAAAAAAAAAAAAACTTTAAGAAAATGATGAGAGAGCCCAGGCCTTAGGCCACTTCCTAAAGTTGCTGCAGGAGAGGTTTGGCCAATTTCTTTTTTTTAATTCCCGATGAAAAAGTGGACATCTACTTGTGCGTTCTCCGAGAGGCGTGACCTCTGACCTCGTCGCTCGTCCCACTAGGCTTAGACAGGGTTATATTCATTAGCTGTGCCGGTAACACGGATGATGAATGAGCCGTGTTTACTCCTCGCAGACACACACACACGGACCTTTCTCCCTCTCTCACACACACACACACACACACACAGACACACACACATGCACGCACGCACACACACGCACACACTCATCTGTCTTGGAGTACACTGCAACGGAATTATACTAATTTTGGCGACTCGCACAGACACCTCCCAAGGCTACCTACTGGTATGTGCACTCTAAGTATACATACTTTAAGCAAATGAGTGTTTTTTTTTAAATCCTACTTTACTCTGTCTTTTTTGTTGTCACGTGAATAAAACCATTTTCCCTTAAAATCAACAATCTTACCTTGCTTACCTTGCACCCAAAATGGCGTGATATTGTGAGTTGTACACGCAAAATCACAAATCCTCCCTCACAAACTGCCATAAGCAAATGTGATCTTCCAGTTAATTTATTCAAATCTCTTGGATTTGTGTGTGCGTGCGTGTGTGTGCGTGTACGCATTCAAACATGCAGCAAACCATGCGGGGAAAGACACACTGTTCCACCTTCTACGCTGCACATTATCATGTATGTCACTGATGGTATATCTCTGAGCTGACTGCAGCCTGCAAGGTACATCGTATGTAAGCTGTCATTCTGATTTACGGTTGTTTTTACTCTGCACCGTGTGTGTGTGTGTGTGTGAGAGATGACGTGTATTTATATATATGACCTAAACCGCAAAGGAGGACAAGTGACCCAACCCTCTGTGGGAAGGAAAGTGATAGAAAGAAGGCTACATAAAGCTATGGTGAGAAAATGTGAATACTATTACACTAATCCATTGCTATAATTCGTTTCTTTTTTAAAATAGGGAGTGTGTATTTCGCATCACTTTGGATTAGATGAAAGGGATGTTGGTACCATGATTTAGGCCTAAGGATGTTCATGATGTGGTGATATGAGCTGGAGGCTCTTCACTGGTTGATATTAGTAGGAGGAAAAAAAACCAAGAGTATATTTATTTTATGCCGCATCAACAACCATTGTAGGCCGCATCATCATTCAAATAAAAAAAGTGACACAGCAAGGTTTTTTTTTTCCTCTCCTAATTTTTTTTGTAACAGAAGAGCCAACCCTTAAAATCGAGTTATTTATTTCATTTGTTTTTTGTGTGTGTGTGTGTGTGTGTATACATATATTACAGAATGGTATTTAAAAAAAACAACATAAATATCTACCTATATATGTATATATGTGAAAAAATCTTTAGATATATATATGTTCCAATATATATCTATTTACCATATATATATTTAAATAAAAAACAAAAAAACAAAATTATATATATACAAATATCTCTACAAAAATATGCATTAACTGATCTGTTTATATTATTTGTTTTTTTAAATACTCTTCTATTAACTGCTGTCTGTCTGCTTGCTGCCATGCTTAAAACTGTCGAAGCTTAAATCCAAAACTCTTTTCACATTGCACACAGACATGTCTTGCAACCCTGATGCATTCTTCAGGATTAATTTGTGGATTACCTCTGGGTCCTGTCACTGCGCCTATAAAAGTGATTTATTTTTATTCTTTTTTTTACACAAAGGACAAAGAAGGACCTTCACAGCCTGCACTTCCAACTTTTCCAGTTGGAATGATTCTTTTTGATAAACTGACTCAAATTCTGTTGAAGAAGGCCTGGAACAATCAAATGCACATCAGAATGGAAGCTAAACATCCAACTTCATTTAAAAAAAAAAGGAAAAGAAAGTCGTTTTTAATTAAAAAGTTATTCACGTTATTTCCAATTAATGACAAAGTAAGAGACGATGAGCAAAACTGGGTATTTATTCCAGCAACTGGTGGTTTACCTGGTAAATGAGTTCACCGGCTTTCCACTGGTCCTCTGGTAAACCCAGGTGGTAAGCAGAGGCACAGCCAATTAGAGTAATGCACGAAGCAAGTGGCACCACTGGATTGGCTCCAGAATGGTCTCCAGCCAACACCATGTGTCTGATTCCAAGTCTAAACCAAACTGTATGACCTAACTAGGGCGTGTACTGTTGAAATGATGGAAGCCTGTGCTTGAAAAGCAAGTCCCTTGCGGCGTCCAGGAGGGTGCTATCCACTCGCAGATTTTGGGTGGGTAGGGCCTTGATGGCTGATCACCTTCCTTTCAGGATGATTGCCAGTTGGCGTAGGACTTGGTTATGTCTCCAGGTGTAACAGTGTTGGGACAGCATGGTTTTGAGGATGTGCCTGAGAATCGTCTGGGGTTTAGCAGAGAGGGCATGCTGGGTCATCTCCAATTCACTGGTTGAGATTTTTGGTTGAAGGAAGAACATCATAGGTGGCCCTGATGATGAAGTTGATTTGGCTCCCTTCCCTTTCCCATAGATCTCTCAAATTAAGCTTACGGCACTCCAGGTTTTCCCAGGTAGTCCACGAGCCCTGCTTGGCTTGTGATACTTCCTGTACACATCTCTCTGCTTCCTGTTTGTGCCAGATCTTAGCCACTAACAGCTTTCTCCCCTGTGCGGGTGTTGCCTTGTTCCATGTAGGTCAACTTGTCCCAAGTCTAAATCCACTTCTTTCTTACTGCATCCATGCCATGCAGCCTATGCCTGCTCTACGGCAAGATGTACTTTATTAATCCCGGAGGAAATTGTGTGTAGTAACTTTTGTGCATAAAACCCAAATTGAGATTAATCACAATTATTCTGGATTAATCATAAAAGGCTGATCCTAACAAGCCACCTCATTGCTTTGAATTCATAGGCGTTGGGCTGGGGGGTTGTGTGTCTGCAAGCACACTTGTCGAAACCGAGGTTTGCTCCTATGGTTAACCCTAAAACACTTTGCTTTTGTTTCGAAACGTTTTGTTAATAACCTAAATTTTGGAGATTTTTTTAGGATTCTCCTATGATGAAGATTTTTTTTTGTCTTGTGAGACATTGCATAGTGGAAAATAACTGTATTTAAATTTGAATTTGCTGTATTTTAATACATTTTGTTGAGAAGTATATTATGTTGGGTAAAAAATACCCAAGATTAGTAAAGGTGTTGACCTCCTGATCTTCCAATGGCTTTATCCGATGCCTTTTTGCAGATTTTTGTTGGTTGTTTATGTATGTCTGGATGGCTGGGATGATAGCGAACAGATTTGAGGTCCTAATGATGGGTTCAGTTAACAAAAATTAGGTGAGAACCTTGAACAGATAGTGATAAAAAATTTAAAATAGTACAAATACAGATTCGCGTAACAGCAATGCAGAACATACAAGAGACATAGTTTTTTTTTTTTTTTACTTTTTCAGTTTGTAGTGCCAATAATTGATAGCTTCACACTTCCCCTGTCAGGCCTGCAATTGCCGCACATTTCTACAAAGGGTTGACTTTTACTGTGAGAAAATATTTGCAATAAAAATGAAGGGGTTCTTTCATTGCACAAACTTTCAGCTGGGAAAAAAACAACAACCCACATAACAAGAGGGAGGAGGCGTTTTTTTTTCTTTTTTTGTCCCTTTTGCTTTGAATCTACAGTGAATTGTTCAGGTGCTGTACGTCAATCAACCATCAAATTCAGCGCCTTTATGCACCATAAACTGAAAGATAACAAACGGCAGCCGCTTCTGGAATCTGTCTTTGCATTCACAGAAGCAGGAACGGGTTGCAAGGGTTGGCCTACTTCCCATTTGTCATATATGCGTGTGTACACATACAGTATAGAATTGGGGGAATGGTGAAGCATGAGGTCCAACCCATGGGGAGCTGCAGTTACACCTTTCTGCTTATATCTGTCCTCTGCCTGCACACATTTTTCCTTCAGATGTCCTCCATGATCTCAAATTAGAGAAACACGCATTGTAAATCAGATGGCTTGGAGCTCATTAGTGCAGAACGACCCATGGCATTTGTTCATGCATCATACGCAGTAAGTTGTGAAAGCCATCCAGGGTTGGAATGGACAATGATTAATTAATTCTACGTGGTGTTTTCTTAATTTAACCGGAATGCCGTGAATACTGTTGATCTTAGTCACGCGACGCATTGAGAACGATGGCCGTTGTGACGTGTTTTCGAACGACCCGGTCCCGGGGGAGCACGGGCGCCGGGATTCATTATTCAGATTGTGCCCTTTAATATGAAAAACACGGATGTAATATTGTTCAAACAACTTGTTTAAACATCTGGAGATTGTTGTCGATCCTGTGATTAGTGACCCAACTTTCCGTTTGACAGTGGAGCATAGCTCTTTCGTGGTTGGGATAAAGTCACAGTGTTATACACAAGGATGAAGTTTATATTTAGTAACAAAGGCTTCACGAAGGTCAGTCTTATCCAGCTTCATTGTAAGAAGTGACTTCTCTGCTCTGCAAATAAAATGTGGAAATTTTGGAGATGAAGCGTCCGACCAATTTAAGTCGCATTGTTCGGATCACATTAAATCAGTGAGAAAAAAAAAAAAACATTTAGACTAATCAATGTTTCTGTGTCACATTTAAAGAAAGGGGGGTCCAGGAATATGGTGCATCAATTATGGGCGTACACCTCGTGATGTTCACAGTTGCAGACTTGAAACTGAAATGAAGAACATTTTTGGGTGTTGCTGGAGTTGCAGCATACTCCCGGCATCTCAATCGTTAGATATAAGGTGGTATTCTGAGCAGTTTTAGATCAGTGTTCCCAGTCTTGGGCTTATAACAATATCAAACATGTTTGATATTATCACAAGTCTCTCAGTTTTTACTTTGATGTAACACAATCACCAACCAATAGATTAGCTCTAACAAAACTGGAAAAGGTAACCTGGTAGAGAAATAATCACCAGAGCACTATCGGAGGAAAATACTGTATTTCTTCACGATATGGATGAACAGTAATGGGGAAGGACTTCTCAATCGGTATGGATGTCCAGAAAAAAGAGCGGATGGTGGAGCTGTGGGCAGAACAGCCCGGGTCGCATGACGTCAACTCTCCAACGTATCACGACCGAGTGGACAAGGAAAAGTGATGAGTTGAAATAGCAGCATCTGCAAATACTTGGTGAAAACATTGCATGGTGGGAAAAAATTGCTGAAAGAATCTAGTCTTGTAAATACTGACCCTGTAAGATTCATGGCCTGTAAAATCTCAATCTACAGACTACATTGTAACTAAAAACTCTAGTCTTTAGATGTGAGCAGGTGTGAGATGCTAGTTTTCCACAACAATTTCCAAATCTTTCAAAAGTGTTCTAATGTATGGGTAACTTAAGACAATATCTTGTTGAAACATAGATGAGACGCAGCGTGATAACAAAACTAAAAGCAACGCTTCCCAATGGAAGCGACAGACGGATACACCCTTTGTGTATTCTGATCACATCTGGATTAAACAGGTGGATTGTTGGCAGCAACTGGAATAAGATGACGGATGTGCAGATTGCCCCAAAGGCTTTGGCAACAGACCAAAAGAAGAAGTAGCGGCCGAGACATCGAGAACGTGTAATGTTGCGATGTAATGTCACACCGGCATGCTGGTCATCGCTAGTGGCTCAGTGTGCAGCAGTCTCAGAGTCGGATTGGATTACGACTGGAAAATCCTGCATTTATTTTCAGGGATTCAATCTGATTATTCATAGCGCACACCCACTTCTTTCTTACCCGTCTTGTATCAGCTATGCCATATTACCACTCATTTGCCAGTGTGCCCCGCTTTCGTACCCCATTTCTTTTATTATCTCACAACTTAAATTAAAAAAAACTTTTTGTTTTTACACATTTTGGCAGATGTCACCCTTTATTTGTAATTGCAGTAGAAAAAAATTTTAGCTTGCGAGCTACTCTGAAAATGACCAAGGCAAAATTTATATTCAACATATCTATCTATCTATCTATCTATCTATCTATCTATCTATCTATCTATCTATCTATCTATCTATCTATCTATCTATCTATCTATCTATCTATCTATCTATCTATCTATCTATCTATCTATCTATCTATCTATCTATCTATCTGTCTGTCTGTCTGTCTGTCTGTCTGTCTGTCTGTCTGTCTGTCTGTCTGTCTGTCTGCCTGCCTGCCTGCCTGCCTGCCTGCCTGCCTGCCTGCCTGCCTGCCTGCCTGCCTGTCTGCCTGTCTATCTATCTATCTATCTATCTATCTATCTATCTATCTATCTATCTATCTATCTATCTATCTATCTATCTATCTATCTGTCTATCTGTCTATGGACTAAAGCACTATAGTGCAATAGACTTATGCACAGTGGACAGATGAGAAATAAAAATCAATAGAATAATAAAAATAAGATGAAATAAGAATGCAGCAAAAAAAGGCCCTTTTTCCCTTCTTCTTCCTCCCCTCCCTGAGCTGTCTGGTCAACAAAATGCCTTTACTGCACAAGGAGAGTCGTGCCGTCACACTTTTGACTCACTGACAGTGAACACATCATCCCGTGACTGCAGTCCGATAAAGCCGAGTCAGGAACTTTGGCTGATTGAGTAACAGTGAGTCATTTCAGATGCAACCTGGGACTCCTTAGAAGCCGGCCGCCCCCAAAAAAACGCGATGAGGTGGACTCTCGTTACGCGGCCAGAAATACTTCAGTCCAAACACTGACCGGTGACTGGTTGTTAGATAAGACCAGTGTGACGCCGGTAATTTACCAGCATGATGGGTAATGTAATCAGCAAACACACAGAGCAAGCGGGTAATCCATCTACTTCCCCAAAACAAACCAAAAATGTGTAAACAGCCTTTTTGACCTTTTCTGTTGCCATATATTAAATCTGTGGCATCCAGTCTCATTTTGGGAAAAGCCCAAGATGTCAAGGAATCTGTGGTATTTTTATTTATTTATTTTTTTCTTGCAGGCAGAGCAGTTCTAGCAGGTAATGAAAAATGCCCCCAAAAAACTGTGTCTTTTAATAATTATTGCTGTGTGTGGTCTATTTCCCACTTTGACACAGATAAGAAAATTACAATAAACATGTCAGGCATTAAATTGTAGAGTTCAAGATTGTAATATGACATTTTCTAGGTCTGTTCTTCCAAGAAAAGCTGGTCATTTTCTGGAGTGTACCCCTCTCCCCACCCGGGGCTGCAGTTAACTTGAACATAAGGACAGGGCACAATAAGCGCTATAGGGGCAACATGTTACACAACTCGAAAAGCCTTTTTTTTTTTTTGTCTGATTCTGTCCTTTCTCGAGGCGCTTCCACTCGCAGCGGCTGACAATCTGTTTCTCCATTCTGCCTCTGCTGAGACTCCCCCATCATAAAATGTCTATTTTAAAATTAGGTTATCCATTTGTTCCACTGAACTTTTATTGTCTAGTAGGGATGCCGAAAAACATTTTTGCATTTTATTTGGTTTTTGTAGGGGTTATAGATGTGATCCTTACCGGGGGAAAATATATTTGATACGGTCTTTCATTTTTACCCTCCCCCTTGACAACAAGCTTTTCACAAAATACTTGACTGTGGAAAATGTTTTGTTTTTGCTCGCACGTCAATGTGCGGAAGTCCCCTGAGACCTCGGTGACCATCGAGTTGCAACACCAGAGTCCTGCCAGGCCCTGTAGTGACACGGATACTAGTGGTGCGAACATGACATCAAGCTTTTCCCCTTAAGAGGAAACAGTGCCTAGAGCAACCGTACAACTCCTCTTGTTGCGCCCGTGCTCCATGACGATGGCATGTTTGCGATCATGTTGCATCTCGTGTACATGTGGAAATAATCAAACATTTTGGTCATTGGACTATCATCTGGGTGACTAGTGCTACAGCCACAGCTTTGAAATGCCCTCCAGCAATGAAGAGTGCTGGCTAGATAGTGTCACTTTCCATTACTGCCATGCCTGCTTTGCTAAAATTAGAGGGGACGCCTCTGTAAACATTGTAGGGGACCTTGGAATGACTGCCAGCAGGAGTTTAAATATAAAATTCAAGTATTGCACGATGGTAGCCCAAAAGAAACATTATAATAATAGATGGGGACCAGAAACCAAATATTTAAGTCACAAAATAAGCCAATCAGACCTGGTAAGAAATCGGTTTTCATGAAACTCGGTAGCCTATAAATGCTTATTACCTCCCTGCATCAAAATTGACTTGAAGCTGTTAATCTGTATCTTTTCTGAGAAGAGCGGTTGTTCAAACATCAGCTCCTCTGAAAGAGGGGAGGGGGGGAAGCAAGAGCGTACCGAAAGCTCCTCGTTCAAATTCAAAGGTTGAAGCGTGGCTTTTAAATGCCTTATGACAGAGATGGTTAGAACAGCCGGACAGTGTGCGACTGACTGACCAACCGATATTGTATTTGCAATGCCTGCGAGTAATGGAAAGTGCAACAGAGCGCATGGGCAAAGACTGAAAGACAGTCAGAGGGAGACGGGGGAATAACCGTTAACTGCGCAGCCAATAACTCTGTTCCTGCTTTTTTTTTTTTTTTCTATCCTGCATCGTGTGGTGTTGTGTGCTAGCGGTAATCAATGTTTGGCACTGGTTATTTGTGGAGTCACATCCTGAGTGCCAGCACAGGGAAACTCCAAGGTCAAAGCGCAGTGCACACAGGGTTACCGCCGCAGCCACACATGCACACGGGTACGTCCTCCTGCTGTAACAGGATTACCAGAGACGGACTCGTGTTTTGTCAATTTCCTCTTCACGGAAGTTGTTGTGGTTTTTACGCTGAACATCGGCAGGTGAAACACAAAAACACACACACACACACACAGACTGAGCTGTACTATTTTGCATACATTTTTCATACAAGGATGAATATTTATTAATGGTTAAATCATGTTTACGGGGGGGGGGGGTTAACCATTGATCATCTGGCAGCAGAGCTATTTCTTGAACTGTGTTCCACCTTTTTTTAAAGAATTCTGTGTAAAGCTGGAATCCAGGGTACACACTCCAGGTGTGTAAGCTAGGTGAGGTGTGTTGGCTATTGAGGTGCACATCGGCTCTGTGTGAGACTTCTCTGCTGATGGAAAGAAAACATAAAGGTATAACTGTCTTGACTTGAAAAAAGAAAAAAAAACAAAACTGGAAAGGAAACACAAAATCTCATTCGACACGAGGTAACTCAAGTTTGAGCTTATTTGTCCAAGCAGGATTTTTTTTTTTTTAAAATTCAGACTCATTTCCATTGTTGGTTTCAAATCGCTGTTTCTCGTCACACACGAGCAGGATCTAGTTTGATTCAGTGTCGGTTTATCTTATGCCCTGGCAGTCATCCAGCAAAACACATCAGAACCATCCGAGCGAATTGGCTGACTGGGTTTTTACAATACGGTAGTTCAACAAATACATTCCTTTTATGTCTACAATACGATTTTTCTTTTTCATAAATGCATGTGTGTTCATTTTTTATATAGACCAAGCAATTAGTCATATGCATATGTGCCCACTTGCCTGATGATTTTGAACTGCAGAATTCAAATGCAATCATTTTTTTGCGTTTTAATGGTGCATTGGTCAATTTAAGAGGTTAAAGAAGTCTTTACTGTTGATGTTTATGACCATTAGAGGACAATAGATGTCAGTGTGTAAAGAGAACGATGAGAGCATAGGTTATGTTCACCAATTGGATCGTAGGATTTTCTATAATTAGACATTTGACCACACGGGTACCTTCTGGGCTGGTTGTAGTTGAGATATTGTACATTTGCCAAAAAAGCCCTCCTCTTAAATTTTTTTTTTTTTTTTTTGATGACACAGTCTTGAGTAACACAAGTGCACTTTGGGGAAAAAAATCAAGAGAGAAGAAAAAAATCAGCTCATATACACCGAAAATTAAGAGAAAAAGACCAGCAAATGACAGGTATTAACCTGAGCTGGAAGAAGACAAGCATATGAAATAGACCGTTTCTCAAACTGTCATCAGGCTATTTTCATCGATGCTTCAGGACACAAACTGCTTTAACCAAGAACATCTGGCTGCAGACAAACGCCAGACACAGGATAATGATAAAGTGATTCAAAGAGCGCGATTCGAGTCGTTCTATTAGAGTAGGTCTGTCGCTGTTTCCGCTATTTCGAAAGTCATGGCAGAACCACGCAAAGTAACTCTTCAGACTTTTCTTGAAAGGAGATTCCCCAGCGGATACTCCGCAGACCATGATGAGTAGGCAGTCCATTCCACTCAAAGAAGAAACATTTCAAGCCTGAAATGTTTATTTCCTTTAAGGGGCGGGGAAAAGGAACACCGACTCGGACTTCAAAACCGGCGACAGCAGACCAAAGTTCAGCCTCTGCATCTTCGGTGCATCTCAAGGTCTCTGCTCCTCTACCTCCCCTCTTATTAAATCTTATTCAGTATAAATGTTCTAAAGGATCCAGGAGGAAAAATTAATTACCTTCTGTATTAGGAGGACCGATAACATTTAATAACATTGAATAACACTGAATATACTGTGTGTGTTTTTCTTCCCTTCATGGAGTTCTTGTCCTTTTACAGTCTATCCAAAATTAAAACAAAACAAGATATCTGAGTTTCCGAATAATTTAATCTTTGTTTGGTGTTTCCAGTTATGTACAGTCAGATTTTATTGATATAGCGCCATAACACAATAGACTTTTCTCAATAAAAGTCCAGCGGGTCTGGAACACACCAACGCTGCTAAAAAAAAGATTTACAGAAACCATCCGCTGCCTTTTATTGGACCGGAAACCTTGTGCAGATCGGAGCCAAATGCGGGGTGGCCTTCTGCCTCGACTGGTTGGGTTAAAGAGAGATAGAGAAGGAAGGACAGAGAGATCGAAAGCAAGGGTGTGATAGGGACAGAGGCGGGTATGATGGTTGACCCCAGCAAGTAGCAGTCCCTGTAACTATTAGCAGTAGTGCTAAATGTTACGTGCTAACAGCAGACATACAATTGATGATACGGTAATAATGTATACTTTATTGATCCCTCGTGGGGAAATTCATTCTCTGCATTTAACCCATCATGAGCAGTTGACTGCCATCAATCAGTGTCAGAGGGGCAGTTAGGGGTTCAGTGTCTTGCTCAACAACACTTTGACACACTCGGAGGAGCGAGGAATCGAACAAGGAAGGTTCGGTTCCAATGACGATGGCTCTAGCTCCTGCGCTACGCCTCCCTTAAATAATGATTGTTACTTTTAATATTCATAAAAGAAATCTCGGGGGACTCGGGAGAAGACGTTAGATTACTGCCGTGAATTGATGAAGGGATGCGGGGAGCGTAGGCAGGATGGGAAGAATGAGAGAAGTGCATCGTGTGATATCCCTCAGCCGAGTGAGCCCGTGACAGCATGGCGATGGGCTAGCCTAGTCCTAACCTTGACCTTTCTCAAAAACAAAAAAAGGTTTTAAGCCTATTCTTAAACAAAGACAGGGTGTCCGCCCCCCGGATTTAAATTGTTCCACAGAAGAAGAGCTTGGTGACTGACTGCTCTAATTTTGGACACCCTCGGGACCACAAGCAACCCTGAGTCCTGGGAGAGTAGAGATGTGACTGGGCAGTACTGTTTTTTGTGTGGAGTGTGATGTTTACTGATGTGCATATTTACGTTATATCAAGACCAGTGTTTTATGTTAGTTTCTCTCCTTTCTTTGCTTGGTTACTACATCCCATATATGATGTACATTAATTTGATCTTCAGATTTTTATCTCTACTATCAAATAAAAGCAGTAGCAAAAAAAATAGGTCACGGAGACTCCCGGAGTCTGACCGGGAAACGCTTTACACCTCACCTCTCCCCGCTCTTAATTCTGGGCTTTCTGGCTCGGCCCCGGGAGATGAGGCGAGATGTTATCCTCCACGAAACCGCCAAACTCCACTTCGTCTTTTGAGTGGTCCCCCGCGGACCGGCCCAAAACCGCACACAAGCTTTTCCCTGCCTGTGGGCCTTTTATTCTTAAATACAATGAATGTTGTCTCTTTGAGCAACTAACAAGTGCTCAAATACACACACTTAAGACCATCACTTAAGATGGAAAGACGATGAATGTCAATGAATTCTCCACAACTCAGCTGGGTGTTCTTTCTGTCAATTGTCCCTGGCCCCTACTTTAACGCTTCTGTATTTTCCTGCCCTCTAGCAGCCATCCCATATAATTGTGAGCAGACACTCGATTGAGCTTTGCCAATTCTCCGCTCCGCTCCGTCCAAATAATCTGCTGTGACTGATTACTTCGGCCAAACCAAAAATGTTCAGGTAATACAGTTCATAAACACACTTTTTGTGTGATTGTGTGTGTGTGTGTGTCTGTGTGTGTGTGTGCGTATGGGGCAAACAATTGTTTCATAAAACTGGCAATACAAGCAAAAGCACATCCAACCCAAATTGTTTAAAATTTAATTTCAATTTAAAATAGGTGATGACATTTGAGCCAACAGTTTCCTTTCTCAGTGCCAGATTCTTTCCAATTTATTTTGTTTTTCTGAATTTTTGCATCTCTAACTCTTGCAACAACACAGTGGTCGCTGATGTTTGCAAATTTCAAGCCCGTTAAACTTTTTTGTTTCATAAAACTACTTTTTAGTTTCAAGGCTGTTGGGGTCTGGACATTTGGGACTACCAATGATGTGACCCCGATTTGATGATACTGATTGCAGCCAGTTTAAATCACCCAGAATATTTGGGCTTTCGAAATGTTGGATGTGGAGGTCTGGAACCCATCTGTTTGTAGTTAATGGGTACAAATTTTCCCAATTTCTCTGCAAGAGTCTCTTAATTTAACTTATTTCACGCAGATTTTTAGTGACCTCCTCCTGTGGATCATATTAACAGATTTTTCTCATCATAAATGTCTCCAGAATTGTTTGTTTGTTAGAAATATATTTTTGTTTCAATGGCGGGTCTCTTTTCAAAAATTCCCATCTCAAATATTTTTCCAAATTCTTGACCAATTCCTTCTGTTGCCCAATTACATTTTTAAAGCATGGCTCCAACGTAGTGCACAAAATGACTCACGGTTAGTTTACATATTACTGTCATATACATATATTTGTATATTGTAGTAAAAAGTATTAAGTTTCAATCTCTCCTAGATGTAGTATGATGTTTTTCCTTGTTTCGATCTCCAACGCGTACAGATGTCTTCAAAGGCAGAGTTCTTTATGAGTTCTCCAGCACTTCAAATCTTAATCAGAAAGCTTTTAAAAAAAATCCTTCCGGATTGCGTTTTATGTGGACCCCTTCGCTTGACGTGCATGTAAAACATGTCGACGACAAAAGAGCGGATGAATTTGATGATCGTTGTTAATGTCAGGTTGCCAACTTCCATCACAAAGGGCGACGTTCTCGTATACTTAAAATGTTTAGTCAAAATGTTCTTTTAGCTGCACCCTGTAGCAGCACAATGTCTTCCTTGATTGATTCAGTATTATTTATCCATTAGATCGACACAGAATTACTGCTACATGTTGTTCAGTCAGTGTTCCCATTCTGTTCCCTCTAACCTGATGAGCCTTAGGTCTTATCTGTTGGATCCACAGCAGTGATATTATTCTGAAAATTGAAATCAGAGTTACACCGTATGAACTTGACTCAACCATTTTGTTTGAGAATGCCCAGAATGAGGATAGGTATTTGGCACTTGATATCCTATAGCAATTTTTCATTACATCCAGGACACTTTTTTTATTTTTATTTGATATTAAAAAATACAATGTAATAAAAGTTAAAAATAGAAATAAAAAAAAAAAAGATGAGTGATATTGGAGATGTAATCCCTCACAATTTGGTTTACAAATGGCAATTAGCAGCCTCAAGACAAGCACAATTGACATTTGTTGCTTCCTATAAATAACCTACTTTATTTTTTTTTTTATGGACTGAAAACACAACGTCCTGATTGCACAGTTTTTGCAAAAAGTGGCAAGTATCACAGAAAATTCTGCTTGAATTTGATATACAGCTACGACAGATGCTGAAATTTGCATAATCGGCTAATGGTGCCCATTATGTGCCAATTTAAGGTTCACAGATGCTATATTAAGGTAGTTGATGGTTACGAAAATTGCCATTTTGTGTCATTTCAGCCAAAGCAGCCCTGTTGCTTTGACTCGTGCTTTATCCACAGCTTGTTCAACACGTCTAGCAATAGGCTGTATGATTGTCTTATCAATTTCCTCCCCTTGACAGGTAAACCAAATTTTTGGTGAGGCATTATAACATTTAAGATACAAATGGTAGATTGTTTCCAAGTTTCTCAAGATCCATAAATGATTTCACCAAATGGTAATAAAAACACAGGAAATAGAAGTAAAGACAATGAAAAATTGTGCACATATTGAGAAAAAGATCCATTTATCCATCCATCCATCTTCCTCCACTTATCCGTGGTTGGGTTGTGGGGGCAGCAACTGGAGCAGGGAGGCCCAGACTTCCCCCTCCCCAGCCACATGGTCCAGCTCTTCTGGGGGGACCCTAAGGTGCTCCCAGACAAGCCTGGAGACATAGTCTCTCCAGCGTGTCCTGGGTCTTCCCCGTGGCCTCCTCCCAGATGGACCTGCCCATCAGGAATACCTCCCCTGGGAGGCGTCCAGGAGGCATCCTGACCAGATGCCCGAGCCACCTCATCGGACTCCTCTCAATGCGGAGGAGCAGCGGCTCTACTCCGAGTTCTTCCCGGATGGCCGAACTTCTCACCTTATCTCTAAGAGAGAGTCCGGCCACCCTGCCGAGAAAACTCATTTTGGCCGCTTGTACCCGCAATCACGTTTTTTCGGTCACTACCCACAGCTCGTGACCATAGGTGAGGGTAGAAACGTAGATCGACTGGTAAATTGAGAGGTTCGCCTTCCGGCTCAGCTCCCTCTTCACCACGACAGACCGGTTCAGAGTCCGTATCCCCGCAGACGCTGCACCGATATGTCTGTCAATCTCCCGCTCCATCCTTCCCTCACTCGTGAACTTGATGGAGCATTGCTTCCCCTCCTGAGATGCTGGATGGTGTACCAGAATCTCCTCGAAGCCCACCGGAAGTAATTCTCCATGGTGTTGGTGTCAAGTGCACATATGGACACCTTTATGCCTGAACATGGCGTTTGTTATGGACAATCCGTAATGAGCACAGAAGTCCAATAACAAAACACTGCTCGGGTTCAGATCAGGAGGACCATTCCTCCAAATTACACCCTTCCAAGTCACACTGTCATTGCCCACGTGAGCCTTGAACTCTCCCAGTGGAACGAAGGAGTCCCCAGAAGGAGCGCTCTCTAGCAGCCCCTCTAAGGACCCCAAGAAGGGTGGGTATACTGAACTGCTGTTGGGTGCATAGCCACAAACAACAGTCAGCAGCTGTCCCCCCACCTGAAGGCGGAGGGAGGCTACCCTCTCGTCCACCGGGTTGAACCCCTACGTGCAGGAGCCCCTGCCCCTGAGTCGGGGGGCAATCAAAATGCCCACTCCTGTCCGGCATCTCTCGCCTGGGGCAACTCCAGAGTAGAAAAGAGTCCAGCCCCTCTTGAGAGGCCTGGTTCAAGACCCCACGCTGTGCATCGAGTTGAGTCCAACTATATCTAGTCGGAATCTCTCAGCCTCGCGCACCAGCTCGGGCTATTTCCCCGCCAGAAAAGTGACATTCCATGTCCCTAGAGCCAGCTTCTGCAGCCGAGGTTCGGACCGCCAAGGTCCCCTCCTCCGGCCACACTGCACCCAACCCCCTTGGCCCCTCCTGTGGGTGCTGAGCCAAGGAAAGAGGGACCCATGTCGTCCTTTCGGGCTAAGATGACTGCGCCCCATGGGTGCAGACCCGGCCACCAGGCGCTTGCCATTGACCCCCACCCCTGGGCCTGGTTCCAGGGGGGGCCCCAGTGACCCGCGTCCGGGCAAGGGAAAACTAAGTCGTAAGTTGTTTTTTCGTCATGGGAGTCTTCTGAGCCACGCTTTGTCTGGCCCCTCACCTGGGACCTGCTTGCCTTGGATGACCCTTCTGGGGGCATGAAGCCCCTGACAACATAGCTCCCAGGATCATTGGGACACACAAATCCCTCCACCACGATAAGGTGGCAGCTCAAGGAGGGGTGGGAAAAAGACGCTTTATTCCCTTTCCAAGTTTCTTTTTTTTTCTTCCAATATTTAAATAAAGCATCTTTTTCTCATGCTGAGAAAAAGATGCTTTATTTATATATTAAAAAAAAAAAACTTAGAAAGGGGCACTTGAGTCACAGCTAATCTTATTACACGGTTTTCGTTCTCATAACTTTATGAAGGTACACAAAACTAAAAATAATTCCTATCCTGACACCCAGATACAGTACATAACGTATCATGATCGTTAAGGGCATCATCTAGAGGATATGCTAAATTAGATCAATTTGTTTCACTCAACGTTGACAGTTAAATTGGAATTTCTAATGCGCCTTGGATGCAACAATAATGGGCTCATAATTACAGACAAGCTTCGATCTGACAGTTTTTTTCCGCTTGGCAACTCCCAGCCTGTCATTTTGTACTGCTGCGGTCGGTGCAAAATGTGGATATGTATCACAGGGCCTTTGTTTGCTTTTCTCAGAAGTAGGAGTTAGAAAAAATTGCAGGATCAAAAAAGGTAATATGAATTAATGATGCAGAAAAATAATGACAATTCTGAAAACTTGACAAAAAAACATTTCATGGCAGTATCAGGAAGACATGTGGTTCCATGGCAACAAGGAGACAGATGCATTTAATAAAATGTGGGCAGAGGACCGATTGGACGAAAGCTGGGTTGACCAGGACTGACTAACTGTCCGGCCACAAGGGATAACGGCAAGCGGGAGCATATATGGAGGCAGGAAGTAAAGCTTGTAAGTTAGAAAGAAAATAAGCAGGAAGAGGAAGTCCAACTGGAATTGCATTAACCTGCACGTTGTCACTCCTAAGCCTGCATCAGGTACCGACGCATCAGGCCGCCCTTTCTCGTCATTTTCTGCCCAACCTGGAGAAGCGCCTATCTTCGGGTGCAGCGTCAGTGGAGAATTGCGATTTCTCTTATACAACAGAAATATGTGGAAAATACTAACTCCACTTTTTTTAAGTTAGGTTTAGATATAGTTACAGACATGTCAGACAGTCACATCGACGTGATGTTCCAGGTTTTATTGAAAAATGACAACAAAGGGGCTCTAATGCGTCGGTATGTGATGCTAAGGGAACCTTCCCCATTCGTCGGGCTGTTGAGGCATTGGGAGAGGGAACGTGTTCTAATAACACAGAAAACAACATAACAAATGATGAATTCCTCGAATATTCCGTATAGATAATATGGTATCAAGGTACACAATTAGAATAAAATGTCAGATTTTTACAGCTATACCTTTCCGCCATGTATCATATTGTAATCACACTGATTCAGATTGTGAGTATCCCCAAGTGACTTTAGGCACCAATGGAAAAATAAATATGTCGGCCACAAGGTCGCCTTGTTTAAAAGAGCGATTCGTAGGAACATGGTGACCTTGCACGGTTGCAAATCTCAACCTTTTTTATCAGAGGCTAATCTTTTTCGGATGAGAGCAAACAGTCTTCTCCACACAAATTTGTGTGTTTGTGTTTATGTGCATCCATCAGGTGAAAATGTTTGTTGGTGCATATTTTTTTTCAAGGCTAGAGGTAGAGCATGTGTCTTTTTGCCCTCAAAATATTTATAATTTATATAGTTTCAAGTGCTGTGTGTGTGAATTAAACAACACTTTACTTTACAATAATCCATTTTGAGGAAGTACAGGAAAGGAAGACTTATTTTAAAATCGATATATTGACTCCGGTCCGTTCAGGCTATGCTTTTTCTTGTGATGTAGAGCGAGGCAGGAATCCCTGGAGCCTCGCCTTCTGCCTGTTCTGGTTGTTTGCAAAAGGAGCTGTAATGAGTGGCCGTGTGACGGAGGCTTTTAGTGAAGTTCTCAGAGCAGCCCATGCTCAGAGTGCTCAGCACTCGCACGAGACAACACAATTGAATCACAAGTCAAGGTACAGTGTTTTTGTGTGTGTGTGTGTGTGTGTGTGTGTGTGTGTGTGTGTGTGTGTGTGTGTGTGTGTGTGTGTGGAGGGGTATGATAAAGGTGACCTGCTCAAAGAGAGATGTGAAGTAATGACAACTGCTATTTATAGTCATAAGAGTTGTCCGCCTCTCCCACGGAGCCACACGCTGTGCATAGTGACGTAGATGGAGGTAATACTGGAATTATTACCCTGTGATGCTCTCCATTTGGCATGAAAATAATCGAGGTCGAACACACCCGGATCACGCAGGCAGACAGGGATGACAGGACGCAGGTGAAGCCGCATCAAGATTTGGATTGTGTTATTTCATTATTTTGGTGAGGCTGGGAGACAACATTTGGGATTCAACGTTGTTTGCTTGCCTGAACGACCGACAGACATTTAATATACAGTTGCAACGTCGGCTAATCTAAGACGAAGAATGCCAAAACAAAGAGCTTTTCATGGCAATGTAATGAAAATTTAATTTTGGCAGTTATGAAAAAAATGTTGTTTCATCAACAAACAGCTTGGTTTACTTACCATTTTCAAATGCGGTTCGCAGTTGAAAGTACAAAAACACAATTATTTTTTGGTCTCATCTAGATGGGAATGAGAATTTTGTAGAGCGTGCAATGAGATGAAGCGTCACTCTCTGAACCCAAAAGAGGAACGCTCTGTGTCCAGCCACAGTTTGCTTCCCCAGACAGAATGGAATAATATTACCTGCATTGTCAACATTTTTTTTTTTTAAATGTATCTATATTGAAAAAGTTATAGAAATCTGGACTGTTGCGGATTTACATTTTGTACTAGTACTACCATGATAATTAGAAATTCCCTCTCTGCTTTCTGAAAATACTGTGCATCCTTGCATATGCTGATAGCCAGTATACATATTCTTTATCACCATCATCCCTATATATACAGTTTGTGACTATACCGGATGTATGGCTACTATTTTAATTCATGTGTTGGCTGTTCGGCCACTTGTCTTGAGCTGTCAACTCTAGCAGATAAAAAAATACATATTATAAAATATGTAGGATATTTAAATGTATGCAGCCCTGTCACAAAATTGGATCTGATGCGCATTAGGGCAAACACAACGCTTATATTTTTGTTTTTGTCTAAAACCTGTCCCAACAAATGCATGTCAGACAATAATTTGAATAGCAATGGTTACAATGTGGATGGAAAAGGGGTTGCAATCAATGTAAAAACAATAAAAAAAGATTCAGGAGAATGCTATGCTGTTGAAATCTGTTGCCAAACAGCACAAGCTTTTAGCCCTGGAGCTTAAAGAGACTCGTTCTTCTTGTCTGAATGTACTGGGTTGTTTCTGAACACAAACACAAACAAACTCATGGTTCTGGGTGATTAAAGTGTCTGCAATCAATATCACTAAATCGGCGTCACATCGTTGATAGTCCCAAATGTGAGTCCCAAGAGTTAGAGATGCAAAAATTCAGAAAAAAGAAAAGACCAAAGAACTTTATGTGATGTGAAACGACCTTAACAACCCCATGAAATTTTGGAGAACAACTAAATCCCAATGATAAAAGCTTAGGGCTGACTCCATTATAACAAGTTATCTCCAAGAAATGCTGTTATGAGCCTGTTATAACACCTGACTAAGAAATCGGGTTTTGTTTTCTTTCTCCTTCCTTCCCTTGAGAAGGACCTGCAGCATGAGGTCTTGCTGATTTACAACTGCGGTCTTGGCACATAATTTAATTTGCGAAATTAAAAGTACTAGATTTACATTCCCCGATGTGTCCTTGAGTTTGTTTGCATGCTGGGCAGCTGTAAGACACGTAGCATCCAACGCATAACCCGCCCCAAAATAAGACTTTTTGGAAAAATAGTATAAAAAGAACTGTGTGTCACTCACAATTATGTATATTATGCAGATATCTGGGTCTACTATGCCTCGGTGAGTACTAATGTGATGTCTTTAGGGACGGTTTATGAAGATGAAGGAAGAAGATTGAGATTTCAGAAGGAAAGTTCACGGGGGCGGAGAGACCAAGGCTCTGCATCGGCATCGCAGATCACAGCAGCTATATTTAGGACATGGTATGTTTTCCCCTTGTAGACCTTCAGTGGCTACGTTATGAAATTCCTCCTGTGCTAGAAGGAAGCAGAAGAAAAAAAATTACATCCATCTTTGACAGTATCTGCCAATTCTCCTGTTCTTTGAATCAGCTAATCACACATTTTACTTCTGATCTGTCCCAACTTTTTTGGGACCCTTTTTGAGGACGCTCAGTGTGACACCTCAAACACATCACGCCGTCCCCATTCCAAAGGCCGCTCTCTTTTTGTATGTGGAATCATAAAATTCTATTTTTGAAAGGTGCAAGATACTATGATGGAGCTTTTAAAGGTGCTGGTTTAGCAGTGAGGGTAGAAAAAAAAAAGTGACTTGATTATCACAATGACAGAGGTAAAAAAAAAAGAAACACCTTTTCTTTTAACGTTTATTTGATCAATTAAAAATATCTCAAAGATTAAAAACTTGAAATGAAAAAGGAAGCAGTGCGACATACATGCTCCAAGTTGTTATATTATACATTTTACTCTTGCTACCTTCATAGCTGCCTTTAACTTCCATAAAATTAAGATCTGCACAATGCGTATCGTAGAATATAAATACCAGACTGTGCGATCATTCATCATTAATGATTTCACCTAAATACAGAGGTTCCCTGAAAGGCTGCTTATAGAATTCAATTTTTAATGGAGACGGCGAGTATCATACTCAAGAGATTTCGAAGTCACACTCTGTGTGAGCCAGTCATGAATTTTAGATGCGGAAATCCTTCTAGTGGCGGCGGAGAAAAAAACACAAGATGGCCGTTTAGCTTCCGGCCAGCTGCAGCCCCCCATGCACAGGTGCAGATGCACAGGTCACCTGCCCCCAAAAAGGCCACCAATTTAAGCATCAAGGATAGTTAGTCATTCCCTGCCTGAACACTGATTTACGGTTTTAGACGGTTACTCACGTTCAGACGTTCGTAGCTTACTGTATGCATACATAAAACATGGTGTCAAGCTGTTCCTTCTGCTTCAGTGCACGTGCATTAACCTCCATACATCAGATTTTCTTGCTTTAATTGTCTCAGAAGCTTGCAATGTCCCGTTACCAAAGCCTTGTAAAGGGAATAGAGTGGAACCTCAATTTACAAGTGTTCCAACTTATGAGTTTCAAGGTAAATACACTTAATAAAAATCAGTTTATTTCTTGAAACCCTCTTTTATTATGTATTATTATTTGTTATTTATAAAGTACAATTTCTTTTTTAAATGTGAAATGAAGCCGGTGAGCTAGAAAAGATTTACACTGTTTCAATTCATTTTGATGGGGGAATTTGACATACGAGCAAATTGAGTTATGAGCTACGTCACCGGACGAATTAACCTCGTAAGTCGAGGTTCTGCTGTACCTGAAACTCAAGGATTGACTTCAATTTAGATATTATCTTACATTTAGTCTCTGATCAAATAGTCTGTCATCCATGGGACTTTTAGAACTTGTTTGCCTTAGTGGGTTGTCATTGCTTTTCTTTGGACTTGGAAATAAAGGAGAGGGTTTGAAGTGATGAGGGGGATGCTCTTGAACTTGAGCCGAGACGGTTGATGACCGAAACTCTGTGCCAAAGGCAGCCAAGTATGAGTTCTAACTTTTGCAAAAGTTGTGTTTGCCTCTTATTCCTTTAGAAGTTGATGTTCAGAAAACCTCTTTGAATCCAGCCTTTCAATATGTCATTGTCCTTGTTCTTACAAAGAGGCGGCGGCTCCCTCTCCGGAGTTACAACTCAGGATCTCAAAGAGAAGTAGTCAGAAGCCAGGATGGCAGCAGATTCAAGAACACGGATGCACGGGTTCCAAAATGACGAAATTAATCGAGAGGTGAAAAAATAATACATCCATCCATTCATCTACAGTCTACTGCTTATCCGGGGTCGGGTCACTGGGGCAGCGACCCAAGCAGAGAGGCCCAGACTTCCCTCTCCCTGGCAACTTGGTCCAGCTCTTTCGGGGGGATCTCTGGGCGTTCCCAGGCCAGCCTAGAGACACGGTCCCTCCAGTGTGTCCTGGGCCTTCCCCGGGGCCTCCTCCTGGTTGGACATGCCAAGAACACCTCACCAAGGGGGCGTCCAGGATGCATCCTGAGCAGATTCCTGAGTTGCCTCATCTGACTCCTCTCCATGTGGAGGAGCGACGACTCTACTCTGAGCCCCCTATCTCTGAAGGAGAGCCCGGACACCCTGCGGAGAAAACTCATCTTAGCCGCTTGGATCTGTGACCTTGTGCTTTCGGAAGGTGAGGCAAGGAACGTACATCTACCAGTAAATCGAGCGCTTTGCCTTTTGGCTCAACTCCTTCACCAGGACAGACCGGTGCAGAGTCAGCATCACTGCTGATGCTGCGTCGATCTGCCGGTCAATCTCCCGCTCCATCCTTCTCTCACTTGTGAACAAGACCCCGAGATAGCTGAACTTCTCCACTTGGGGCAGGACCTCCTCCCTTACCTGGAGTGGGCAATCCACCCGTTTCAGGCTGAGAACCACGGTCTCGGATTTGGAGTTGCTGATCCTCATCCCGAGAGCTTCACATTCGGCTGCGAACCACT
The DNA here is from genome assembly GCA_901007705.1 of Fistularia tabacaria. Taxonomy (NCBI): domain Eukaryota; kingdom Metazoa; phylum Chordata; class Actinopteri; order Syngnathiformes; family Fistulariidae; genus Fistularia; species Fistularia tabacaria. Next base: position 108,994 of record CAAKHD010011961.1, read on the forward strand.
CCAGCAAGAGCTGGAGATCATGGTCCGATGAAACCAGCAGAACCACATCACCCACAAAAAGCAAAGACCCGATCCTGAGGTCACCAAACCGGATCCCCTCAACACACTGGCTGCGCCTAAAAATTCTGTCTATAAATGTCATGAACAGAATTGGTTGGGATTCCCCATGGGACACATTCGAATGCCTACTCCAGGTCCAGAAGACACGTGTAGATTGGTTGGGCAAACTCCCATTCATCCGCGAGGACCCTGCTTAGGGTGTAGAGCCGGTCCACTGTTCCACAGCCAGGACGAAATCCGCAATGCTCTTCCAGGATCAGAGATTCAACAATTCCGTCGGACCCTCTTTTCCAGCACTCCTGAGTCGACTTTCGCATAGGCTGAGGAGTGCGATCCCCCTGTAGATGGAGCACTCCCTCTAACCCCCCTTTTTAAAGATTGGATCTCATCCACCATAGGATCTCATCTCAAAAAAAAAAAAAAAAAGATTAAACCAATTAGTGAACAAAAAGGAAGCTGGCTGGAGGAGGGGAAAAAAATGCAGCCAAATGGAAGCTGGTTGGCTGGTGGCTAAAAAGACCTGGGGTACTTTTGGCGATGACAAACAAAACAAATTGTCCAGAGGGGGAGTTTGAGCAGATTATGGAACAATGCTGTTGGGAGAACAGAAGAGCTCGCGGCTGCAGGCTGGAGGTTTGTCGGACAGCGGTGGTGGACAGAGTGCAGGGAGGTGTTCAAATATTTGATGGTTTGTGCAAATCAATTTGGATTTTTTTTTTCCAGAAGGACACCTCCCTTGGAGCTGTCTTTATAGAAGCTCCTTTAAGCTGGCGTCAGAAGCGTTATTACTAAAGTACATCAGGTAACGAACTTTTAGAGTGATAAAGAGCTCATTTGTCTGGTCAATATTTGGTAGGAATCCACTTTCAGGAAAGAAACAAGACAAGACCCGAATACAGAAGAGCTGCAGGCAGAAGCTCACTAAACCAAGAAAATAAACATAGATTGGAAAAAAGTTAAAAAAAGGAAATCCAAGCATAATGAAACAAATACTTTTGCAAAACACGCATATGATGAACATGAAAGATATTGAAATTTCCAAATTAGGGGCCTTGAAAGAATCCAAAACAGGATGTTGGCTAGACTTAATTAGCTTACGGGAAGCCCACTCGCAAATTCAGCATGCTTTTTAAGGAAAACATGAGAAGACCAAAACCGCATTTAATAGCTTATATGCAATATTTAATTAAAACAAAAGAGCAGATAAAAAGCTTTCTTACTTTTTGTTTTTTCAGAAAGGGTAAATTAAAGAAAAAAATTGCTGAATTTATGTGATTGATTAATTAAAGGTAAAAAGTTCAGTCTTCTGGGGTCAATATTTATTTCAATTACAGCATGAGAATCAGGGTGCTGTCCATGAATATAAGAGCAACACAATGATGGCTGTACAATCAAAACTTTTAATTTTTCCAATTAGCTTTGTGGAGAGATTTAATGAGCCAAGGGTGATCTTTGATAAACCCGACGAGTGTCTGTGTCAAGAGCACATATTTGAATACGCGTGTTTGTGTTTATCATCGAGAGTGACTATCGGCTCTTATCCAACTCATGTGCAGAATTGGAAATCTAATCCCCAAAAAAAGTCTCCAGTGGAAAGAAGAGCCAGTAAAAGGGCACAGTCAGTCGTCGCTCACTACATTCCCGGTGTTCACCGAAAAGGAGAAAATCTGTTTTTTTTATTTTAAACCCGCCATGTTGAATGATACTGTAAACATCCTTTTGTGTGAGTAAGCTTCCTTGTGAATGAGAATTTTATACATCAACAAACCGTACATATTTTTATATAAATCGCCTTTTTAAAAAAAAAAAACAAGCATGGATTCAGTGTGTCACGATAATGCGGTTGGACATGTATTCCCTCGAAATGCTACACATTCATTCATTGGTAGCTTTCTTGTCACTGATGACAATCGAACAATGTTTGTGATGAGGAAGGAATGGGTGAGAAAATGGAGAAATACAGAAAGTGAGGATCAAGAGGTGTTAATTAGACAGAAGGTTGAAAATGCTGCATTTCCACCCGTCCCATGCTCTTTTCATTTCATTTTTCATTTTGGTCAGAAATTCTGTATTGCCACCAACGGGCTCGCACGTTCTTACTTTTAAACTATGTCCGTATTATATATTAAAGAGGCCCTTTTAATGTTTAATGGGAGATTGGGAGGTCGTCCACGCCGGGTTTTCATGCCCGTGCATGTTTTCATTGCCCCCCCCCCCCGTAATAAATTGCGGAGGCATCTTATACCGCAGACGTTCTAAAAACAAACAAATCCATCAGGGATGCCTCAGTGGCTCCAGTGTCTCCTCTCCCTCCTTACGTAACGTAGGTCCTGTCACAGGGACTCAGCTTCAGGAGCCGAAGCTCCCACAGCAGAAACATGGGTCTTGTTAATACTCACCCAATTTAATGGGCAAGCAACATGGCGGATGACTGAAGGGTGGGATGATGTTCGTCTGGCCTCCGGGCTGACTGGCTACAAATGGGGGGCGTGGGGCGTGGGGGGTGGGCTGCTTTCCCCCCCGCCGTTCAACGACATTTCGCCGCGTGACTGGTGGATTGGCAGGACTTCTCACGCGGCGAGATACGTGTGGAAATGTTTCGCACTTATCCTGACCCCCCCCCCCTCCGCCACGCCACGTACGTCAAACCCCACTGATGCTGCCGCTTCGTGACGTGAAGATCGGAAAACACACGGTTCTCGGGAGAAAACAGCAGCCCCCTCTGAATACAGAGGAGCCTGTCATATTAAATATAACATTTCAAACTATTTGAAGATATTTAATTTATGCACCGAGCTATGAGTATATGCAGACATTATTACATTTCCTGTTCTTCTTCATTAGCTCTGTTTCCATTTGAATCAACGTCAAATAATCATTCAGCTCCCTGAAAATAAAGGGAAAAAACAAAAACCTATTTAATTGCTTATATTAAATATCTAATTAAAAAATATATATATATTTTTTTTTGTTTATTTTTAAAGAAAGGCAAAACAAAAGTAAATCAATTAAATATATTAATATAAAATCAATTAAAGGTAAATGGTTTAGAAGTTCTGGATGAAATTAAGATTTATTTCCACTACAACAAATACAAAGAGTCCGAAATAACAGTTATAACATCGAAGCTACCAGGAGAGCTGTGATAATGATGCAGCCCATTTGTTCACCATACTTTAATATTTCGCGTCGCTGGTCTCTGTGTTCGCTGGATTTGGGTCACAACGGCCAGTGAAGGTTGCAAATGTGCAGAAGATCCGACACCAGACATCGCTAAACTCATTCCCGTCATGCCAAAAATAAAAACTAAATCATCATTCACTGCCTCCTGAGTCTCGCTGGTAAAATGATCTATTATGAAATAGCGGGAAAAGGAAAATTAAATTGAAATTTTCAGGCGGAGCTTTTTAGGTGGGCTATACTTGACTCAACCAAACTTTTCTCGTGACCTCTAAAAAACAGATGCCCTCCCCAGGTAATTTAATCATACATTTAGGTTACAATGGGGTTCGCTGTTAGTTCTCCACAATAAGGATTACAATTTTCATACGTAATCTTAAAAAAAACAAACAAAAAAAAAGAAAATATATCCGTGTTTCTGTTACTCAAGCGCCACTGCGTTTCCCCAAGCCTGCGTCTCCCTAACCTGCGCGACGGGCCGATGAATTGATCCGTGAATGGAGGATTGTTATTGTGGCTCATTGCACGGCCGGCTGATTTGCAGGCACGACCCTATACGGGGACGTCATCCCTCATCAGCGGCCGTGTCAACACGTATAAGATTTATGACTTGGTCCACCTGGTAATTATGGTGAGTCACTTATTCGGTGAAACGGGGTGACATGACAGCTGTCACAACACTCTTTGGCAGAGAAATAGGGGGAGGAAGGGAAAGACTGCGGGTGAGAAATTAACAGAGTGGAAAGGATTTAAAGAGAGTAATGGAGGAGTGAGCGAAACAGAGGAGGTATAAGCTGGAAGGGCGAGTTGCGAGGGAGAGTAAACCCGGAAATATTTGCATGTGTGACTTTGGCAAAGAGAGAGAACTTCTCTCCAGGCCTAGGCATCAGTGGTCCAGGTGTGTCATTTAAATCCTAATAGAAAAGAAAAAATAAAATTACAGACTTTTAATGTCCTCTTTTCCCACCCGATGCCTTCACTTTGGTACCTGAAGGCTCAGAATGACTCAGCTAATTTACAAAGCGTCAACAAAGTGAGTCGGCGCTTTTTAAAAGTAATTTTATTTTTTTATTTTTTTTGCAGCCCAGTGAGTGGGAAATGAGTGTGGTTATTGGAAGGAAAGAGCGGTGATGTGCGTGTGTGTGTTCACAGGGGGGAGGTTTGTGTTGTTTGCACCAGCCGCCCATGCATGACGGTTAGATACATATAACGACTTTTTCAGATGATATTACACTGGGGGTATAAGCACAAATCAATACGGCCCGTGACACGGTTTATATTTACATTCGGGAGTTTGGCTGAGAACACGACTGATGGCAGAGAACAGCATCATCGCACCTCTGGGGATATTTTTTCAAGGTATTCCACTCGATTATTAAGGGTGAATGTTTGTCCTTTTTTAAGCCTGAATGTTTCACTTCATAGCTTTTTTTATGGTGAATATTTATCATCAAGCTCAGAGTATGTGATTTTAAACAAGCATGAAAATAAAAAAATACCAGTCATTAATGTTGTGTTACCATGAAATATAACGGCAATATGTAGCGCTGATACTGATACTGCAAAAATATACATTTTTGCGTGGTTTCGAAAAGTCCTTCATCTGAAGGAGAATTACTGGAACTTTTTTTTTTTTGAAGTCATTTGTTACCAAATACTTCTGGATCAAGCTCTCATCGATGTCCGACACGGGCAAACAGGCGAGCTACACATGCAGACGCGCCCGCTGTGAAGCATGATTGTGCAGCACTTGCTGTGTCCCATGGAAATATCTGATTTGGTTTGGAGAGTGATGGTGCAGTCTGATATAAATAGTTCTCCCCTAAAAGCTAAAAAACACTATCTACTATTGATTAGCTGTCAGCACATGTTAAGGCTTGGTGTCGCTGGTCCCACAGCTTGCCCTGGCAGGCCGAGGGACACACACACACACACACACACACACACACACACACACACACACACACATACACACACACACACACACACACACACACACAGTATTGTTTCCATCATTTCAGAGGACATTGGATTGACTCACATTCATGCTGGGGGAGTTACCCGAACCCGAGGCACAACCTCTACTTGCATAACCCTCACCTTTGCCCTCATCCTTACCTTAAAAGAAGGGCGTCATGGGGAATTTAGAGGAAATGTATTGTAGAAATTGAAAAGAATGTAATTACTTTTGTCATACTTTCATTTGAAACTTATGTGCTCTCAGCCTGCTCCTCCTCATTATCTCAAGTTTTGTCAGCGCGGAGGAGCTTTAAGATGTAGCATCTGCTTTCAAATGAATAGCGTTGAAAAAAAAAAAAAAGGTTGGATGTAATACGATGCCCCGGGTGAGATATTATACGCCGATTTTCATATGCTTACAAAAACCAACCGAAACAGCATTGTTTTTACCATTGTCTTTAATTTACAGACAACACGTCATCCAATTTATATGCTTAACACTTTACACATGAATATAAAAAAAATCTGAAATACAATACAAAAACCCTTGCCACAAAACAAAAATACTTTATACAAGCAAATAAGTATTGACATAAATTGCAAATACAAGTAATCACATAAATAAATTTGCCACTGCCCCCATAGAGATAGTTTTTTGGTATTGTCCATTGGTTTGCATTTGAATCAATGTGTGCGTTTCCATTTTAAGGGTTAAGAGCAACAACTAGTTTTAATAAAATTATATTGGAAGAGATCTTTTTTTCCCCAATTTTGTTGCACCCTCCGGAGGCAATGGCACCCTTAGCATTTGCCGATATTGCCCAATGGGCCAGCCAGCTCTGCCTTTTGGGAACGAAAACAATAAAAAGCTGCAATTCCAACCTTATAGATTCAATTAGTCACAGAGGTGGGTTTACTAAAAACAATTTTTGGTTTTGAAAGATGCACATATGGGATAGACAAAGAGTGCAAACAGTGTACAGCGTGTTGATAGTGTGGGTTTCAACTGAGCTGAGCAATGCATCCAACAAGTATGTTTTTCTGCCAATTACTACCAACTTAAAATTCATTCTTACCTCAAAGTGGTTGTGTCTGCGTCCGTAGAAAAAAATAAAATAAATAAAGATAAAATAAAATCATACATTTTAAAGACAGTATAATTTAATTTATCTTTTAATTAATTTATGAATTTATTTAGCTAAGGACTTACACAATGAGTAATGCCTACGTAAGTTTTCATTTTTTCTATATTTCCTAAATATAAGGAGGTGCTTTTTCAGTTCTTAAAAAGATAAAGACCCTCAGCTGACCTAGAATTCAAAAATAAAAATCATCATTGAAGGACATGTGTTTATAACCCTTTTTTCTCATTTTATCGGACCGATAATCTGATTTGCAGCGGCAGTTTGTTTTTTTGGCTAAATGAACCAAGAATAAGGGAAAAAAGCCTTTAAAACTCATTCGCTTATTTTCGTGGGTATCTATCTATCTATCTATCTATCTATCTATCTATCTATCTATCTATCTATCTTTTTATCTTTTTAACTATTTATTGCTATGTGTTTTTATCTATTGATTTACGATCTTATTTTTTAATTATCAATT